>NXHC01000011.1:0-81542 GCA_002893705.1 Metschnikowia drosophilae
ACCTTCAAGTAGGTGGACAAAGGAATGGCTCCGTGCTTCTTGAAGTCACGTTGGAACATGTAACGAGTACCAGATCTGTAACCACGACTTATTTGTTAGTACATTCTGAGCAATCGACAACGGGCTCTGTTGCAGAGCCTCTTTGAGCAGCCCCACATCGCTGACCGTCCAGTAGAAGCATTCACATTATTTCCATGATAACTTCAATTGGCGACAAGCCGAAAGAAATGGCGAGACGACTGAGGATATGTATGGCTGAGGCAATTAAATAACGCTTGCAACCTGCGTTCACACATACGATTTACCCATTTTGCTTTGATTTCTTTGATGGAGTAGGAACGAATTCTGAGTAGCTTGGGGTTGTAAGGCGCGAAAATTTTCGAGGGCATGAGCCCTAAGCATCAACAAGGTCTAGGAACACCATCGCTGCGAAATACTGAGCGTTAAACGAAAACCTTTATTTACAAATAATTAAGTGGAAAAGTAACCAAAAATGCTATTATAGAAGAAGAAAAGTAGACACTATAAATGATTGACTTACTCGTCAGCCTCCTCAGCGTCGTCACCACCCTTGTTTTGGTTTCTTCTCTTGACTCTACCAGCTCTGCCACCACCGTATGGAGAGTTTGGAGCGAAGTCAATGTGCTTTTGGGAGTCCAATCTGACCATGAAAGATGGAATGTTGACGATTTGCTTACCAACAGCAATGTGTCTCTGGGTAATCAAGACTCTGGCGTGGTGGATAGATCTGGCCAAGCCCAACTTGAAAACTTGGGTTTGCAATCTTCTCTCCAAGAAGTCCTCTGGTCTCAAAGCCAAGACGTAATCCAACTTCATCTTGTCCTCTGGCAAGACACCAACTCTGACCAATCTTCTGATCAAAGCGTTACCCTCGAACAATCTCTTCTCATCCTTCTCATCTCTGGTCAACAAGTCACGAGCAGCTCTTCTGATCTTGGACAATTGGAAACCAATTCTGTAGATCTCTCTCTTGTTCTTCAAACCGTATTCACCGGCCAACTTCAACTCAGCGTCCAAACGAGCAGACTCGTATGGTTGCTTTGGGACGGAGTAAGTCTTAGAGTAAGTTCTTGGAGCACCTGATAGTTAGTATGACGTCCATACAGCATGGTCACGGAGTGCAAGTTGCGAGGAATCCCTCACTTCAGTTTACAAAAACAGCCGCTCATTCTGCTCTTCCGGGTTACCATAGCATATGGCGCCCGAAGAGAGATAGAGCTGGCTGCGTTGTAACTGAAGTGTCGGGATTCAGTCACTGCTTTTCTCAAGAGTGTCTTGCAATGCAACATCGTAAACATGTTAATGGCTTTGAGTGAGGGCCCGAAACCTCAGAACACTAGAGTGTTCTGCCATATAACATACGAGGCATGTTAACTTATGAAGATATGGTAGGGAAAAAACTTTTCAAAAGACTTTGCCAACCTTTTATACAATGCGCGCGCGCTGAAAAATTTTCTCGTGTGCACACAGGGCCGTTCCGTCAATTCGCCTTGCGTAAACACCAGCACAACCTCATCTCGATTTCTCGGATGTACGGGCTCGGGATAGACTACTCTGTAACCCCACAGCTGCAACACTCAGGCATCGACAGGGAAATGAAGTTCGTGGCGTTGATCTCAGGCGGCAAGGACTCGTTTTTCAACATCATGCAATGCATGAAGAGTGGGCATTCGCTTGCAGCACTCGCAAACTTGCATCCGAACGATCCAGGCGTCGATGAGTTGGACTCGTTTATGTTTCAGACAGTTGGACACGATATCATCGAAAACTACAGAGATTGTGTTGGTGATATTCCGCTCTACCGTCAAGCAATTGCAGGCAAGTCTGCAAACGTATCATTAGAGTACGAACCCACACCACAGGACGAAATCGAAGATCTATATGAGCTATTGAAGACAGTCAAAGAAAAACATCCGGATATCGAAGGAGTTTCTTGCGGCGCAATCTTGTCACACTACCAGCGGACTCGTGTTGAGAATGTTTGTGGGCGGTTGGGTCTTACCTCGCTTGCGTATCTATGGCAGAGAGATCAGGCTCAGCTTATGCAAACGATGTGTGACCTGGGTCTCGAGGCCATTTTGGTCAAGGTGGCGGCAGTCGGGCTCACAGAAAAACACTTGGGCAAGCTGATTGTGGAAATGATGCCCATTCTTACGAAGCTCAATGCCATGTACGACGTACATGTGTGTGGTGAAGGTGGTGAATTCGAAACTCTCGTTTTGGACGCACCATTCTTCAAACGCCGCTTGCAAATCATTGATCGCAAAACTTTTTCTTCATCCGATACACTGCATCTTTCGGTCAAGGTCGAAGTTGTGGATAAAGATGAGAAGGAGCATCATGAACTCGAACTGACGCCTGTTCTTTCTGAAGACTTTCGCGAGCTCTTGGACGAGGTCGCAGATATCCAAGGCGACAAACCTCAGCATGCCCAGAAGAGTAACTCCGCGTTTACTCCGAGACCACATGTTGCGTTTGTTGGCCAAAAAATATTTCTTTCCAACATCACCAGTGCATTGCCAACTGTTAGCGAGCAGACTACGGAAATATTCGAGAAAATTCAGGGCTTTCTTGACTCGCATGGGATCACCTTCGCCGACATTCAGCACGTTGTTGTACTCGTGAGCGATATGGCAAACTTTGCTGCAATAAATGCAGTTTATGGAACTTACTTTGCTGACATATTTCTCCCTCCTTCTCGTGTTTGTGTGGAGACCGCATTACCTGGTTCATTTGAGCTACAGATATCTTGCTGCATGACAAAACCAAAGCTTCAAAAATCCGGCATCCACATTCGCTCTAGATCCTACTGGGCACCTCAGAATATCGGCCCGTATTCTCAGGCCATCATAGATCATCAACGTGAATTAAAACTCGCCACGTTATCGGGCCAAATTCCCTTAATTCCAGGAACAATGGAATTGAGCACTGGCAGTAAAAAAGATCAGGCACTTCTCTCGTTACAACATCTTCACAAAGTCAAGTCATTGATTGGCGTGAGCCAATGGGCAAGCTGCACATGTTACATCACCCAGGATAACTCTCCAGCGCTAGTGTCCACCATATGGAGACACTACACCAAGGAAATCGAACTCGGACAAGATTTCGAAAACCGTTTGATGATTGTCCAAACCTCAGCTTTGCCGAAGGACGCTTCTGTCGAATGGGGCGGCCTTGCTTTCGAAAAAATTACAGAAATGTATGCGGATGACAGCGATGACGGATCAGTCGGAGGGGAACCCGAAGACGGCTCTGATGGTGGCGCCGGAAAACGTCTCAGCCTCAGCCTCAGTGACCAAACCAAAGTCACTTTGGGTGATTCTTCCTTCCAAAAAGCAGTGGGTAATGATATCGAGCAGTTGATTACATTTCTTAGAGAGCTCAAACTCAGAGCCTCTTATGTTAATGTCTTGACTGATCTTGATACAATACACCGCCTTACCAACATGGCTTTGGACGCGGACTGGACACCAGTTTTTGGCGTATGGGACAGTGCTGGTGAAAAGTACGCTTATGGTATCACTTGGATGATCTGATGAGAAGTGGGGTGTAATCTTGGAAGTGGGGTATGCTCATACGAAAGCTGGTCATTTCTGAACGAGTAATATTTCAGTAGCTATACGACGTTTATCTTATTCAGAAACCAAAATTATTTCTGGAATGTCAGTTTCGAAAGTAGTCGCATCATGGGGACCATCGCGCATCATCACTTTGCAGCCAGTTTTTTCGCCCACCCTAGCGGAAGTCATGGAATTTTTCAGATTTCAAAAATAACCTTGTGAGCGTTCCGATCGCCCGCCAGTGTATCGTGAGCCAGTTTGGTCTTGTCTGTCGTCATTTAAACCACAGCTCGAGCAAAGCACATTTGTACTGACACACCTGCACCTCATGTGCGGTTTTTCAGCCTGTATGCCCAAGCAGATCATCACGGCAGACAAGCGTCACACGAAGACATAAACGATGTTATGGGCAGCACGAGCTCTCGGACTACGAAGAAACGTACTACAGTTGAGGAGCAGCAGGTCTGTTTTCGTGGCCAGCTCGCAGAAAACACGCAAGCCAAAAGCGAGCAAGAGCAAATTAGAACAGTGGTCGAAAGCAGACGAGCTTCGAAAATCCGAAAAGCAGCTACAGCAGTACTGGCAGAAGATCGAAGAGCTTCGCGAGCTCACAAGCGGTGTGTCCGAGTATGTAAGGAAAGCAACACACGTCGAGAAGCAGGTGGAAGAGAAGTTGAACATTCCGATGCCATCGGCCGCTGAGCGGGCATCTCCACTCGAGCCAGAATCGAAAAAACATCATGTGGCCGAGCCACAATCGAAAACCCACCACACAGTCGATGGAAAATTTGATGCATCTCTGATGTCGCTTTACACCCCATCGATCGACTTGCCTGCCTCTATTCAAGACCGTCTTGGCCTCGCCGTGAAGTATCTCGTTAAAAAAGATTTCCAGGACTGGCGCATGGTCTTGTATCAGCTCGAGAACAACGGCGGCTTCGAGGGCATTGCTGAGAGAGATGTGCGGAAGCTCGTTTACGCCATTCCCAAGAGACAGCTCTTAGTGGTGTTTCCCCATATAGAGCGGCTTCTCTCCAAGGCAAACATGCAAAAGTCCCCGAAGATCGTCAATGCATACTTGTCCAGTCTCATCTCCGGTGGCAACGTCTCCGAGGATAAAATCGCGCTCGTTGAAGACTATGTGCTTGAACTCAAGGCCGTGTCTAAGAAAGGCAAACTCTCTAGGGAAACGTATGAAATTCTCATCGAGGCGTACGGCAAGTCGAGTCAGATTGAGAAAATGGAGGTGGTCATCGGCGAGATGAAAGATGTTGGTTTGCGCCCGTCGTATAACGTTTACTCGTCAGTGCTTTCCACTTGTGTTTACAAGACCAGAGACCATAAGCAGGCCGTCCAACTATTCGAACTGATGCAATTCTTGTCAGGCTCTATGAGTCCTCATACAAAGGAATACCAGGACGTTATCGTTTCTTACGTTAACGCGAATGACATTGAAAAAGCTTTGGACTTGTACCAAGAAATGCTTCAAAAAAGAATTCCTTTCAATCAAAACATTATGGTGGCCCTCGCGAGAGGGTGCATGAGCAGAAACGAACTCAAAGTGAAGGCGTGGGATTTTATGATCGAAATATATCGGTTGAAGTGGGAGCCAGCAGTCCAAACCATTGAGTATATGTTGTTCCTAGCTGCAAAAGATGGGGATTTGTCTTTTGCAAGAGCGTTGTACCAACAGTTGAATTTGCTGGGCTCGGTATCGCAAAGATCGTTTGGTTTCTTGATGTTGGCTTACGTGCAAAGCGGGATCCACGGCAGTGGAAATGAAGCAACTGTGCCGGCTATTTCCATGCACGAAGAGGGACGCAACTTCCGCTTCAATATTGTCGACAACGTTGACTATACCGTTATTTCAGCCAGTCCGAAACAAGCTGTTCCATTTCTTCCCCTCACTTACCTCTCAAGTCCTGCTCAAGTGATGTCCGAGTCCAGTGCTATTCTAGCACACGCCTTGTTGGTTTCTCGCGAGTTAGTGATTCCTCAGACCATCAACACTTTCTTGAATATTGCTACCAAATTCGGCTCTCTCAATGACTTCAAAGAACGCTACGAGGAATTCACATTTCTCGACAGAGCCGGGATTCCCGAGAAAAGAGTCGCAAAAGAAGCCGAGTTGATTGAGGAAGACGTTGAAGAAGAGAAGGATCAAACTTCCTCCATGACGAAATCTCCAGTCTTGACACATTTCACGCAATCATCCACAATGTCTAAGTTTCCCCGTTCTTCTCACACATACGAAATTGCATTGAAAACTGCCGCTAGACACAAAAACTACAATTTTTCTCAAGAAGTCTGGCAAGAGAGAGGCGATTTTAGAAAGTCTCATCAATTTAGAAGTCTTCTGCAAGCCGAAAGGAACGAGAGTGATTTTCGGTTCGCTGTTGCCATGGTGTCTTGTTTGACGGAGATGAAATTACTCGATGACGCTTTGGCTCTTCTCCTCAGCACAGAGTATCAGTTCAAATGGACATGGAAGGAATTGAAGAGTTTGTATGCCGCGGCCGCTGAAATCGAAAACACCAAGATCACCAGATCTGTGCGTTTCATCGCTGGCAGAGCTCAAATTAATCACGGTGGTAAAATCAGAAAAAGGGACTTCAAGCGCTACGTCATGCAGAGGGGTCACTAGCTTGTATATACATATAATTTTAATCTTGTGAATAGCAACCCAGTGTTACTGATCTATTTGATGTTTTCTCTTTTACAAGAGACCTATTTACATAATATACTGATGATTCCTGGTTTGACAATAATCTTCGATGGTGACTTTGTCAAACGCTCGCGGAAAGTCTCGTTTTCTTTCACGAACTGGACGATCTTCTCATCATCCATGGAGAGAACGGAATTGTCGGACATGAGCGATCCCAACCGTTTTCCATTGATGATAACGTTGAAGGTCATGGAGTCTGACTTGATGGGTTGAGCTGAAGGCCATTTCTCGTAGAAAATGGAGCGCCACGCCGTGTCACTAGATTGCGCTAAGAGCTCCCAACATTCTTCGGACACAGAAGGTGTGACAGGGGCCATAATGATGAGTAGCTTCTTGTAGGAGTCTATCAAGAGCTCGGGCAGGATGTTGTGATTTTTCTTCAACACGCTTTGAAGATAATTGGTTAGCTTCATGTAATCTGATATCACCGTGTTGAGCGATATATCTTTTCCAATCGAGTTCAGAACACGATTGGTGTAGGTCTGGACCTCGTTGTAAAGTTTTATCTCCTCTTCATTTAACTTCAAGATCTCATAATGGTGTCCATTGACCTCCATGTTCTTGAATTCTGTCGCATTTTGATCTTGTTTGAACTTCTCAAGAGACTTCGAAGAGATGACAGCTTCTAAGGAAACAACCTTTTTGAGCCATCTCTCGATTCCTTGTATTTGGTCCTCGTTCCAGTTCAAAACATCTGACACCGGTGCAGAAAACAATATTTGAGCTCTGATTGCATCAGCACCATATTTTTCGATAAGGTAGGATGGGTCCACACCATTGTACTTCGACTTGGACATCTTCTCATAGCTGATATTGGCAGATTCGCCAGTGGCCTTAATAATTGGTCCAATCGAGCCTTCGGATGACAACTCATCTGGCTTCAAGAAACGACCGCTTTTTGGATCCGTATATGTTTTGCCGTGAACCATTCCTTGAGTAACTAACTTCCTGATGGGCTCTTTGCTGAACAGCAGCCCGTCCCACAAGCCCGCGTCATTCAAAAACTTCGACACAAATCTAGAGTACAACAAATGCAAGATGGCATGCTCGACTCCACCAATATACATGTCAACGGGTAGATGCTTTGTGGCTTTCTTATGGTCAAAAATCTCGTTCTCGTTCATCGCGTCCACGTATCTGAAAAAGTACCAAGATGAGTCCATGAACGTATCCATGGTGTCAGTATCGCGCTTGGCGTTACCGCCACACGAGGGACACTCTGTATTAACAAAGCTTTCGATTGAACTCAACGGGTTTCCCTTTCCAAATTCCGAGCCTTCAATCTTTGGAAGTAAAACTGGCAAATCTTCATCGGGAACAGGAACCTCTCCACAATCACCACAATGAATAATCGGGATTGGCGCTCCCCAATACCTTTGTCGACTAATGAGCCAGTCTCTCAATCTATATTGTTTCGAGCTTCCTCCTCTTTCCAAGCTCTGCAATGCGTCTATGATTTTCTTGGCAGCAGATGCGCTGCTAAGCCCATTGAAGACTCCAAGAGAAACACGCCCGTTTGGAAGAACAGATGAGTCGTATAACGTGCCGTCTTTGCCCGCGTAGATTTCATTATTCGGGGCGTTAGAATTTAACTTCGCTACCGTTTGAACAGGCGTGATATCTGGACAGTGAGTTGCCCAAAAGTCCGCGTCTCTTTGGTCATGAGCAGGACAGCCCATAACTGCACCGTGTCCGTAGCTGCTGAGAACATATGGAGCCACGAAAATGGGAACGTCAAATTTTTCATCTCTCTCTCCTTGGACATTGATAGGAATGGATGCCAGGATATTCTTGAGTTTGAAGCCAGCTTTTGAAGCAGGATCGGTCTCATCCTCTCTGAAATTTTCAACTGCTTCGGCTAGTTCGGTATCTTTTTCAATCAAAGATTGTACCAAAGGATGGTCCAATGCTAGCGCAATGAACTGCACGCTGAACAAGGTGTCTGGACGGGATGTGTAAACTGTCACATCCACACCAATTGAAGTTTGAAATTTGATTTCTGCACCTTCGCTCCGGCCTATCCAGTTTTTCTGCATCGCCTTCACTTTTTCTGGCCATTCGTCGAGTTTGGCCATGTCATCCTGCAACTGGTCTGCATATTTCGTAATCCCGATAAACCACTGTTCGAGAACCCTTTTCTCAGCTATGGCTCCGGAACGCCAAGACCGGCCCTCAGAGTCCACTTGCTCATTGGCAAGAACAGTTTGATCAACTGGGTCCCAGTTAATCTCCGCTCCTTTACGGTAAGCTAGCCCATTCTCGAATAAAAGAGTGAAAATCTTCTGCGTCCAGCGATAGTATTCAGGTGACGAAGTGTTAATTTCTCTCTCCCAGTCAAAGTCGGCAAGCATAAGCTGCATTTGTGATTTCATTTTCGAGATGTTTTGCTCGGTCCATACGGCGGGGTTGATGCCTCTTTCGACCGCGGCGTTTTCTGCTGGAAGACCAAAGGCATCCCAGCCCATCGGATGGATCACCTCGTGGCCCTGGAGACGCTTGTATCTGGCAATCACATCACTGATAGTGTATACTCTTTGATGACCCAAATGAAGAATTCCCGAAGGGTATGGAAACATGGAAAGGCAAAAGAAAGGCTTGAGATCGGTCCGGTCGGTCTTGGTCGGATGGAGAGAGCCCTGGAAGGCTTCTTTCCAGTTTTTGAGCCACTTCTTATCTAGCAGATTGAGAGCGACACGCGTGTTCCCATTTTTGCGGGCCAGCAGAACGGCGGCCCGTCTGCTTTGTAGCTGGAGACGCTTGAGCATAGGGTGGTTCCGACAAGTTCAAGACCGGAATCTAACTTTTGCGCGCAGCGCACTACTATTACGATTTGCACCCACTTCGCCAAATCCGTCGCGTGGTTTTTCTAGAACCGCCAGCTTTCCTTTCTTCGTGTCTTCATTTATCAATAATACGATGCTTATGTTGAACCTGAAGTTTTCTGACGCTTGCCTGCCAAAGGTTTCAATGATGTGAACAACAAATCACACATGCCAGAGAAGCCTAGAGAATCTAGGCTGTTTAATAGAGAAAGCTTGATTTCATAGTAGCTCATGGGTATCCACTGAGAACTTGGATCCTGCCTGATTTGAGCTACACTCAGTTCCGAAAGTGGCCCAGGGTGACGCATTGACACTTCCGCTTGAGCATCCTCAAGTTTCCATACAAGCTCCGCCGAAAGGTACGCTAGCGCGGGGTTCCTTATGATCCCTCCCATGGATTTCATCAGCAAGAGATTGGAGTTGCCGAAGCTAAAATGTCCGTTAAAGCGGTTTAAGAACTCTCCATCAAGACACATACCTCTGTTGAAGGTGTTCTCCTCTTTTTTGAATGCCATGTCCTTCCACAAATAATTAATGGCATCCATCACGTACCCTTTCCGTAACGGAAGCAAAGGGTTCCCTTCGTCTATGTGAAGTCTTCTGAGGAACACTAGGTATTTTAGAGACTCGGATAAAATGACGGGATTGAGTGATGTGATAAGGCGGTACATCAATGCAGCGGGGGGAACGAAGTATTTTGCATCCAATAAACTGTGGTCTAAGCCTTTCAATGATGTGCGGTTGAGGAAGAGCATAATGGCAAGCTGTTCGTTAGTGGATGACGATCTCCAGTGCTCCTCCATGAACTCAAAGACCAAGGGGATCAAGGCTTCTAGAATTGTTGCAAATTTTGTGTGCTCTTTGGAAACAGCAATTCTCAGACATATATAGCTGTAGTTGTAGAAAAAAATATGAGATGAAAGTTTTTTTTTCGAGATCTCGTTGTCGGTCTTTAAGAAACGGATGTTTTTCAAGCCTGACTTGAATGCCAGTTCAATGTGCGCTGGATCGAGGCGAAGGAAAGGAACCAATGCCGCTTGTTGTGCCATGACAAAATGAGGCTCTGGCACGCTTTCAATATCTAGAGATAAATACTCGAGCACTTGATCAGACATACTCAGAAGACCGCCATAAAGTCCGAAACGTTGCAAATTGGAAAATGATAACGGCGAGTTGTGCTTTGAGGATGTCAAAAGATGCGATGACACCGCCAGAATGAATTTTTTAGACACTGTTCCGTGCCTGCTCGCGAGGATAATCAAGGTCAAGTAGATTGAGGGTATTCTGCGATTAACAGACTCAGGACCCACCAAAATAGCGCTAGGATTTGTGAAAGAGACGCGCTGAAAGTTGCGGACCAAAGTTTGGACCCCTTGAATTTGAGTAATCGGAAGCTTACTGTCATCCAATTTACTGCACTCAAGAATGTCGAGGACACCTAGATGCCTGTTTTCGACCTTCCTGCGTTTGGCCTTCCGTTTCTGTTGACCAAGCAAGTCTTGCAACATGGCCGTCATTTTCTTTATTTCTTGTTTATGGCTTTGCTCGGTATCAGCCTGCTCGAGAGTCACGGGGATCAATACCTCAGGACTAGCAATGCCTCCGGTACCTGGCAGAGACTTGGCAAATGCAAGACTGTTGAACAGACCACGCGATGTGGGTCCGTTGAAGGTGCGTCCGAAGTGAGACATCAAGGCTCGTAAAGACAAGTCATCTGGAAACTTTATAAGCAAGTCATTGACAAGATCCACGTGCCATTGCTTGACTAGTCTTGCGTCGTGCTTGCCCACCATCGATCCTGAAGAGGCGACGAGGATGTAGGCGGCAATATAGGGCCGGGTGAATTCGTAAGCCAACAAACCAAAAAGCAAAGGCGAATATTCACGTAATAGATCTGCAACCTCTGCACCAAAGTGCGGTAGAGCGGATAGTAACCATCGTAGCAAAAGCTGCTGAGTTCTCTGGCTTAAGCGCTTCAGCTTCAAGGGCTTTCCGTTTTTGTAGTACACCTCGGGAGTGCCGATACACGCAAGTATTTGCGGAATCAAATGGGAAGGAAGCAAATAGTCATAGCGTGGGACGAGGCAGCTGGTGACGATTTTGTTCTTGTCAGACACGCTCAATGAGCCGTCTGTCACTAGGGTCAAAGCTTCCTGAAGCTCTTCCAGCGATAAGCCTTCAGCAATGGATGATTCCTCCAACTGGGAAATACACTCACTGGAATTAGACGAACCGTCGCTTATCTCCTTTAGGAGATTGGACACTGTCGCCATTGCCTTTCCATGTTTATGTGATGGCAGCACTGTTTACATCAGCGGGTCACGTGACACGTGTTTCTGGAGCATTTGGGAAGGGTACAACCACCCTATAGTGAATCAGATGGGCGACATCTGTGTATTATATGTAACAAACACCAAGCGGTTGGTACTCTCTGTAGTAGAGGCTACCGCTCAGCCAGGCATATTCTCACAGAGTCAGACAGCTTGTTGCAGGCTGTTAATGCAACTGAGGAAGAATGCACACCTCTGGACTTAAATTCCACCGGCCTCCCTATACCACCTAACACCTCTGTCAAAACTCACGACACAGAGACCCTCATTTGTGCTACCTCCAGCACCGGCCCGCACACCTTTCTTGATGAAAGCAACGCCACTGCACGCACTAGTGTCCACATCGTCATGCGTGGTGTCCTCCAAGTCGCTGATATTGACTTGAATCGTAGCCTCTCTCTCGCGCAGATCCAAACTCCACACCCTGACGCACTTATCAAAGCCGCACGATGCTAACAAGCTTCCATCCTCGTTGAAGCTGACGCCCATGATCCAGCCGTCATGGGCGAAACCCCCGATGGTGGACTTGTTGGAATGTGACAGCGTGGTAAAAGACCCCACGTTCTCGCCATACTGCACGTCGTACAACGTGAGAGAGCCAGCAAACTGGTTGTCACGAGCGACGACCAAGAGCGAGCCGCCCGGAGAGAACGCGAGAGCTCTGGGGATCGAAGTGGACCCCTTTCCGTCATTGACCTGTAGATCTGTGGAGTGAAACGCGTATATTTGCTTTTGATTGCGGATGTCGTAGACGACGACATCTCCAGAGTTGTAACCCACGGCACAGAACCCTTCTGTGCCCAGCGAGACGCTCAATGAGTTGGGAAACGACAGCGTGTTGTGCGTGGAGCTCAAAAGCTCGTATTCGGCCAGAACCTCCACAGAAAGTGACGTGTCTTCTCTTGGTGCCACGTGCAACTTGTGAACTGCAGTATTGCCGTCTGCTTTGGTAGCAACAAAGAAGTGCTGAGCAGATTCGGGATCTTTGTAGAAGCCAGGACACCAGTGGTTGGCCACAAACGTTTTTCCTGTTTCCAATGTGGAGAATGTGTTGAGGTCATCATTGAGATAGTAGTGAAAGCGAATGGAGCCATCGAAACAAGCAAACGCCACCAAGGCTACGCGCGTGGCAGAGCCGCTGGGCACATCCTCGAATACCGCTATGTGGTGGACACCGATGGGATCGATGAGTTTGTAGACAACATGATCCGAAGGCGTATGGATCTCGTCCCGTTTGTTATCCCAGAACGCAGCATAGCCGTCGCTGGACACGGAGATTGTGTATTTGTTGGTCATGGCAACCGCGGATATATCCAGCTTGTGTGCCTGCGATGCTGACACGGTGGATATGTACTGTTTCCCCATGATGTGCTGATTAGAGTGATGGATTGAATGGACAGTCCAGGGTGCGATCGCTTTCCAGCGCGGGTGCGGGTGGCCAGCGTTGAGTATAAAGAAGGCGCTGCTGTTTCTGGATGATTGTGCCGATTACGCAGACTTTTCATCGGCCATGATTTATTTTTTTGGTTGCCTAACGCTTATCAAATGTGTTCAAAATCTGTTTGGTTTGTCACCGCTTGTTTGTTTCCATGGAGTTTGCGAGGTACGCCCAAACCCATCCGCCATATCTAATTGCTGCGAAATCACTGAGCCCACCTACACCACTACTCACTACCACAAACACACCTCTGATTGAGCCATCAACGAGATGATAAAAAAATTCTTCCACCAGTCAGAGTCTTCGAGCGGTCGTCGTAAATTGGCGTTCTCTAGAATGGAAGCGTCGTGTTCGGAGGAGTCAGAGCCTGTGTCCCGAACCGAAAACCCCAGTCCGGCAAAACGGTTTTTTCTTTCGAACCCACTCCGAGTGGCATCCACACTCTCACCTGGTAATGAAAACCATTCTTTGCCGGACCCCTTTTCTAAAAGTCCAAGCATAAAGAAGTCTAGAAGTTTCAGCTTCAAGCTTCGCTCGCACATGCCCGATACCTTTCGCGTGCCCCGAAGCAAATCTGTCCACTTTGCTCAAGACATAGCCAGCTTCCATGAAGGTCATTCTTCTCCTGAAGACATCAAGCAGTCCGGAGGTACCGACGACTCGGAACTCCACGAGCTTGGCGCTGGGGCAAGAATTGATGGTGGTACAAATGTTAATGCGGTGCTTGGTTCGGTCACTGGGTCTCATAGTGGCACGACAAGTTCTCTGGAAAAGACGTGGTCTATACTGAAGGAGGCGCATCTATTTATGAACAATGATGAGCCGTTATTTGAAGCAGCCGACACTTCGCTAGACTACAATGCTTCAACGACCTCTGAGGATACAAATGAGCACAGGTTACACTCAAGTACCCTGGGCGGTAAAGCTTGCATCAGGTACGAAGACAATGATCCAGAATGCTCACTGACTTACCCCGATGATAATGAGTCTTCTAAGCTTGACTCCACTTCCGGAATGGCAGAATCAGCGAATGAAGAACATCAAACCTGTAAACCTCTGAAGTCCGCTCAGACTATCGAAGATCAAACATTGAAACTAACCGAAGATGAGTCTTTTCATCAATCTCCCACAAACAGTGACCGCTTGAAGAATGAACATGTCGCGTTTGGACTAGTTGAAGATATCTACAACCAGATTTGTTCGTTGTGGCAATTTCGGCCAAAGAAATTTCGCTCTTCTCAATTGGAAGACATGTGCTTGGAGATTAACTCTTGTATGGCGGAGTTACAAGGCTCTCTAGAAGTTCGAACCACAGGATCAAGCTATCCGAATGACTATGTACTGAGTTATGCCAAATCCCCTCACGCTGAAAGTGGGCGGCCCTATTTATGCTCAAGATCCATGAGTTCTACAGATATTTGTCCATTGAGCTCTTCGGCATCACACACTCCAATCAGTTTGTCAGAGCAGAACTTTTTGCGACGCAAGGTTCAAGAAGCATTGACCTTGCGCCGATTGCAACAGCTTTGGTTGGAAGAAAAACATGACCTTCTTGAGCAGCTCAGAAAAGTGAATTCCAATGCTCGGGATCTCCAGAATTTTCATTCGGTTGAAAATAAGCTTATTCAGAATCTAAATACCGAATTGAAGAGTCAGCTCTCAAAAGTGACAGAAGAACTCGAGAACAGTACAGCTGTTATGAAACAATATAAAGCTGAACTGCAAAACCTTGCCAATGAGGTTGACCTAGAAAAACAAAATCTGGCTTTATTGGCTAGTCAAATTCAAAGCTTGAAGCGCAGTTTGGTAGATTGCAACTCAAAATTGACATCTACACAGAATTCTCTCGAAGAAAAATTTGAGGAGTTAGAGTCACAAAAGCGAGAATACGTGGGCCAGATAAAAGCACTCACAATCGAACTACAACAAGCCAACTCTTTGGCTAACAAGATGAGAAGAGACTTTTCAACTGTCAAAACAAAGGACTCGGAGTTTCATAAAGATTTGGTCAACTTGAAATTATCAAATCAGTTTGCGATTGAAAGTTTGCAAAAGTTGCTCAAGTCAATATTCGAGGTGTTTGCCCCAATATTTCACCCAGATTCCACCGAGCAGTTCACACAAATTTATTACAGTATTTCTCATATCAAAGTTTACAATGCTTCAAATCAGGTCAACTTGAATCTTCTTTGCACATTTCTACTCACATCAATGAGAGACTTGATGAAACAATTTCAGAAAAATGAAAAAATGTTGGACAAAGAAATTCAGGACCGGCTGAAATACCAGCAAGAAGTACTCAATTCTTTCACCAGTATCGTGAATCAGATTGTCAAGGCCAATCAAGAGAAGCCAAATCCTACTACCATTAAGGCAACTTCTTCTAAGTCTCGTTCTCCAATTCGCAAAAAGCAGAGCAGTATACGAGTTTCATCTTTACCGTGATCGCAGGTTTGTGAGCAAGCCAATACATTAGCCATTTTGTGGTCTTTGACACGCGAAAAGTAGAGGACAAAAATGGAAACATTAGCAATTAAGCCCTAGAAGAGATTGAATCCTACAAAGAAATCTCTGGAAATGAAATACAAAGTAGAACCAAACAGGTTGAGTTTTTGGCTACAGACATGGACCAAGCAAACACACGAACAAAACCACAAGAAGAAGCGACACGAACATGGAGAGCGTCGAAGAGAGAAGGTTAAAGGCTACATAGTGGAACTGGCGAAAGCTTG
The DNA here is from genome assembly GCA_002893705.1 of Metschnikowia drosophilae. Lineage (NCBI taxonomy): Eukaryota > Fungi > Ascomycota > Pichiomycetes > Serinales > Metschnikowiaceae > Metschnikowia > Metschnikowia drosophilae. The sequence goes on from NXHC01000011.1 coordinate 15,629, forward strand.
GGGCCATGCTTTGGCGAAGAACAATCCCATTCATGCGCCTAACGTGAGATGGCATTTCCAGCCACGTTCACAAAGTCGAAGCGGAGTTCCAAAGGATGACATTGATATCGTCGAGAGCATAGATCTTCCTGATTGCAATGGCACTCCAGCTAAACAAGAGAAAACTTTACCGACCTTTAGCTTGCCTATCAAATCCGAGGCTAGTTTCATATCCGAGGCTGGTTTTAAGTCCGAGGCTGGCTTTGACAGGCGCAGGCCGGTTATGTACCACCATAATCTGGGTATTCGTAATGTTCCAGGCTTCAAGGTGGCTGTCCCAGAGTTCAGGCGGCCAAGACCTGATTCTCTCTTGTTCCTACGAGAAATGTGTCCGGGGCCATCAACGACCGATTTGAGTTTATATGTGAGAAGATGAGAGTTCGTGCATTGATCCAAAACGAATGATGTTGAAATAGCAGTATCAGCGGCTTCTTGATAAAATGCAAGGCTGATCACAATTCGTCGCAGAAAAGTATGATGCTCTCTGAGGAGACTTGGTTTAGTTTTCGTTTTCGCGCTCACCGTCAACCATCGCGCACCTCAACAGAAATCATCTACCACTCGGCGCACCTGTGGCACCATGTCTGTTTTGGAAAGGGCAATTCATGAGCTGAGCATTTTCAAAGGTCCTCCTCTCGGTGATGCTTGTCTATTGGCAATCAAAAATGGATCCCAAGTCTTTTTGTCGGATGAGAAGTCTGTGAAGACCGCAGATTTGTTAAGCGAGAAGAAGAACTTCAAGCTCTTGAAACTTCTGCAAAGTCTGTCTTTTCCCATCGAAAGACTTCTCATGAATCACAATGAGACTCTCCTCGCATTGGTGGGTCAAAATAAAATCCTGGTTGTCGATGTGAAAGAAACCCCGTCCTTCGAAACTGCAGACGCTTTGTGGTCTTGTTTTGTTGTCTCTCTAGATTCGATTCAGCTGACGGTCAAAGATGTGGCTTGGCACCCAGCAAGCTCCAAACACTCAGAGTTGGTTATTCTTACTGACTCGGAGATATTGGTTTACAATATCGTGTATTCCGTTAACAACCCAATGTGGAGAATAAAAATTCAGGACCTTCCAGCCCTTAGCGGAAAGAAGATACTGCTGATGCAGTTCGGATCCACTTTGAACTTCTCAGGCTCCATAACCTTGTATCTTATGACCACTGGTGGTGAAATCTACTCATTGTTTCCCTTTTTACACACTTCCTCGCAAATCAGTTCTACAAAAAAAGCTTTACAGTCATTTGTCTTCGATTCGCAGGAAGCAATTTCTGAATTCAATGAAATGAACCCACCATCTGTGGAGTTTGTCTCGTTCAGAAATATTTTGTCAGCTCAATCTGAATTTGTGGAGATATTCGTAAGATATCTCTCGAATCAATTGGTCTCGACTGCGAGCGAGGATCAAGAATTAATAATAAATCTTGACAGATCAAATGTCCACCACCATTTACAAGGACCACTAGCATCCACCACACCTGGAAGCTCCTTGCATATGATAGGTAGCGCTGAAGGTGCATCTTGCTTGGTTGCAGCCTCGAAAGGTGAGAAGGGAAACCTTGTGCTCAAATACTTTTTGCAAGTCTTGCCTTTGGTGATTCCGTTTGAATTGCCAACAGCTGCTATGGTGAAGCCCAAGAAGCCAGTCTTTACCGAACCGCAAGTGAATGAAAGCTCTTACGTCAAACCACGCAAAGGTTTTGGTTTTGTTGAGCTTTCTGACTCCGAAGAGGAAAACAAACAAAGCGCACATGATGTTAAAATTCAACTTTATCACAAAGAACTCCAAGTTTTCAATGTGGGAAACAAAATCAAAGATTTTTTGACTTATAATTTCAACAAGTTGACTTTGCTCAGCAGCGACCACACCGATATGAGGTTCCAAGATGTAACGATACATACACCTTCGAGATCCCCCATTTTCGTCATAAATAGCCGCTCTGGTTTTACCATGGCTCGTTATGATCACGTTATATCGAAGATCCTTGATGCCCCTGAAACTGATTTTTCAATTTCATACACCAGCATAGCAGCCGATCTGCAAAATATGCAATTTCTATGTGCTCAGGATACTCTTGGGGGCAGTGGGGATTATTTGTTGGGATTCTCGCTGAGCAAAAACTTGCTTGTCGAACCTCTCACTGAAAACAAAACCCTGTCACCCTTGCTACTTGATCTGAACGCCAAGGAATCAAGCATTTCATCGCATTCAAATTTGAATCATGTTCTTCCTGCTGAAGAACTCAGTGTGATCAAAAGCGACATATCCGCATCCATTTCCAAAAATTCAGCATTCGATTTCGACAATCCTGAGGTTCTTCTTCAAGCACATGAAATCACTAGTTCTTCGAATATAAAGGTACTAAGTGCCACGAAATTTCTTGTGGCATTGCAGATGAAACTCTCGCTTCAATTGGAAGAGCTTCAATTGCAAGCTAAGGAGCTTGATGCAATCAATTGCGCTGCGAACTCGCTGTACGCACGAGTTGATATCACTGATCGCGTTAATCATTGCGTTGCTCGTCAAAAAAAGTTGTTGGAGAGAGAGGCTACCATGCGCAACAAATTTATCACTCAGTTGCAGCAGAGGAAAAATAACTCCCAATTGCCATTGTCTGACGCAGAGAGAGAGTGGTTTCAAGAACTCAATGCAATCACGAAGAAGGTTACAAGAGGAGATGAGAAGGCGCCTAGTCTCATGTCATCCTTTGAAGGTTTGAAAGCCAAGGTTGCCAGACTATCACCAAAGGAAGACAACAGTTCAGAAGACGATTTGTGTGCAAGCTTAGGAAAACTTCTGATGAGATCAGATCTTTTTAAAATATCATTTATTTTGACCCAGGACCATGAGTCGGTGGCTAATGCTGCTGAAAAATTAAGGAAGTGCTTGACGCAGCTCGATAGTATCTTGGATTGAGTAAAAAGTGCTGAAGCATCAAGTATCATCGGGTAAAATGAATACACAAGTGCAAGTATAGATCTGAAAAAGTCTATTTCGAAGCTGGCGGGGGTGGTGGAGGTGGTGGAGTGGCTGCTTTTGTAGATACAGATGGCGGAGGAGGTGGTGGTGGAGCCGGCTTCACTTGTTGCTTCACACTGGCTGGTGGAGGCGGAGGTGGTGGGAGTTTCGGTGCTTGAGCTGCCGCACCACCATTGGACGGTGGGGGTGGTGGAGGTTTGGGCTTTCCGCTGATTGTAGGGGGTGGAGCTGTCAATATACTTGTTGGTGGAGCTGGGGGAGGCGCCTGGACGGGATTTGGGATGCTGCTTCCCCTGTAGCTGTCGTAGGGAACGCTGAGATGCGTAGGCGGTGGGTTTGAGCCCATGGGTCCTCCGTTGGATGCAAAACTGTTATAAGTGTCGTGGCCAGGGGATGAGTATTGGTCTGTTTTGGAGCGTTTCCAGGGTGGATCCTCAAGATCAGGCTGCCGCTTGGGTTGCGGGATAGGAGATGGGCTGTAGGAGTCGGTCCTGTCGTTCCGAGATTTACAGTCTCTGGAGTAGTGGCCGACGTTGCCACATATGCGGCAAACAATCTGGGTGATATCTCTCATGGGGGTTTTTCTCTGTTGGTTGAAGACCTCTGGAGGAACATACGGTTTTGTCTCGCGGAGAGTACCGTTCAAAACAGCTAGTTCGCGTAGCTGGTCCCTTTTCAAGTCGTTTTGCCCCACTGGGGAAGAAATGGCTTTCTCGATGACCTCATTCGTGAGCTTTATGGCGTGGTTTATTTTTGCGGTGGTATCGGCGGTGATGACGACATGGAGATCGTCCTCTGGGCTCAGGGACATTGACGAGTCATTCAGTTTTCCGTCCTTCACGGAACCCTTTCCTCGAATGGCAAGTTTAGCTCCCGAGTCGTCCTGGAGCTGACGCAAGGTGTTGCCTCTGGGTCCGAGGAGAAGACCGACGAAGTTGATGTCTGGGTAGTCTTTGATTGGGATATAAAGCTTCTCGGAGGTTTTTGCTGGTTTCTTGTAGTCGACCGGAGGATCGTAGTTTTTGATGGTGGTGACCGCTAGCTCCACGAGAGTGTGTCTCTCTTTCTCCAACTGGGCCAGAACCCGGGCCTCTTTTGTGTTTGTTCTGTTGCCGCTTTGGTCGTACTGCGGCGGCGGCGACGGGCTGCGGGCAAAGTTGGTCACCGCCGAAGACGGCAAATGCTGTAGGAGGGAGATGCCCGACTTTCCTGCTTTTCTCAACAAGCTGGAGATCTCTTCGACGCGGAAGTACTGCTGGTAGGCCGCCACCTGTTCCTGGGTCAAGTGGCCCGTGACGATGGTATCGAGCTTGTTGCCGTCGATCTCGACGAAGCGCGTGCACTTGCCGGCCCACTTCGTGGATGTTCTTCCTCTTTCGGCCATAGTGTTTGCAGTAGCTGGGAGCACTTGGATGAGAGATGTGTGCTTCGCGGGCGGTCACCTGACGGGCATCGGGCGGACCCTGGCGGTCATGCCGGTTTGACCAGTCTGTGGAGAATGCAGCGAATATGTGAATGGAAGAGTTTGTGAAGAACTCGAAGAGTTTTGAAAGCCTCTAAAAATTCTAGTCATATATTGTAGTATGCAAAGAGCCGTAATGTTCAGGGCCGGCGGGCCGCGGATGGTCATCATCGTCTGAAGCGCAACACCGAAAGCACCTCCCAGCCCGCCTTGCGGGTGAGAACCGTAGCGACGTCCCAGCCACGCAGTCTCATGGTGCTGGCCACGCTCTCTGGGTGGTTGCGGGCGCAGAAGAGAATGTAGGCCTCGCCGCCCGGCGCAAGAATCGCGTCCAACGCTAGAAGCACCTCCCATGTGACCACCATGCCATCCTGGCCGCCAAGAAGCGCGAGGTCTAGCCACGCGTCGTCCGAGGAGGTTTCCGGAAGCCCAGGCACATCCTCGGCCGGCACGTACGGCGGGTTGAAGATGAGCACGTCGATCTGGCCGCGGCGAATGCCCGCAGTCAAGCTCATCTGCAACGAGTCGATGGAGCCGGCCGTCCGCTGCGGCCGGTTGTCGCTCCACGTTTTCCGGACAGTGCTGCACGCATTGGGGTTAACGTCCGTGGTGACGAAGTGGCCGTGGGGCAAGATGTTTGTCTTGAGAAAGGTGCTGACGATGCCGGAGCCGGCGCCGATTTCACACACAACAGGGAACCGGCGGCTGCGGAGCGCGTCGCTACACTCCTCGAGACTGTCGAGGAGAAGAAACGAGTCCTCGGCCGGCTCGTACACCCTTTCGTCCAAGTTGCGGACGTGGGGTGTGGGAAGCATTGGCTGGTGGTGATCCGATGCTGCGCAGAGCGCGGCTGCGATGTGGCTTTCCGTGGGCTCGGCTGGGTGGCCGATGACAACTGCGCGTGCTTTCGTGCTTGCCGCCTTTTTTTTATTTTATTTTTCGATTTGATAGTCTGGCTGGAGCTGTCGGGCAGCAACGTTTCCCGCTGCCACAAAACCCGCCAGATCGCCTTTTTGAACCGCCCTCTTCTCCGCCCCGCTCCACCCACGGCATGCACACAAGTGCGCAACCACACCGAACACCAACGCCGTTCTTCCCAATCGCCCGCCGAAATGCAAGTGAAGGTTAAAACGTTGACGGGCCGCGACATCCCGGTCGATGTGGAGCCAGCTGACAAGGTCATCCGCATCAAGGAGATGATGGAGGAAAAAGAAGGTATTCCACCGGCGCAGCAGCGCTTGATCTTCAACGGATCTCAACTAGACGACGACGCCACGGTGGAAGCCTCGGGCATCCAGGCCGGTACGTCTTTGCATTTGGTGTTGACTTTACGTGGTGGCTACTAGCTGCATGTCTGTGACGAGCGTCTTGTGGTGCTCTGCGTGCTATTTGTTGGGGCAGTTTAGGACGTGGTGGCCCATTTCCGGGCATTGGCCAAAAACTGGCTGATGTTTGGCTTGGTTTCGGGGAACTCGTACAGCTCTTGCAACTGCTCCTCGCCGTCGACTGCCACCCGCTTGGTCACCAACTTGGGCCGTTTTTGCTGCACGTTCTCGATCTCGGCGCTGCCTCCCTGAACCTTTTCGTACTCTTCCCATGAATCCAATAAGACTAGCGCATCTGCCCAGTTGCCTTCCTGCTTGTATGATTTGTAGGCGCGATCGAACACATTTCTTGTGTTCTTGGTATGGTAGTCTCCAACCGCAAACTCAACTTCGTCCCCAGTGGCGTCTTCCAACTGCTGCAATTGATCAGGTGATAGCACACTCGACTCGAACAAAGCGTACATGATCCACAACCGCACATCGCTGTTTCTGGAGAGGTAATCCTCGAACGCGCTCCGGGCTTCATCGTACTGCAATTCCTCCTTTAAGAAATCGATGAATTTTTGAAAAAATTCAGTTGACTGCGGAAATTCGCCAGAAGCTCCAGCCTTGTATAAGGCAGAGCATCTTTCCAATTCGCCGAGGCGCTTTTCAAACTCGATGTACTCTTGCAAAACGTCGAGACTCGTTTCTTCCTCGTAATGAGCATCATGCCATAAGGAACACTCAAGCCATTTCTCGTAGAGTTTTCTTACCCGATCCCACTCACCGACCGACTCTTCGAAAGAGATGTAGTATGTGAGTAGTTTCTTTTTGGGCGACCGCTGGCATGATTGACCAATCGCACGTCCTAGGATCTTCCGGAACTGCTCAAGGCCACCACCATTGCGCAACTCAAACTCGGCAAACATGATCCAAATTTTTGCGAACGTGAACTCGGAATGAGGAATCACTTGAAGGGCCATTTTCCAGGTTTGCCTAGCAGCGTCAACACTCTTGAAATCATACTCATGCAAATGCGCAAGTTTGATCCATAAGAAAATGTATCTGCGCCAGCCAATACTCTTTTCTTTTCCATCAGGGTGCGTCTTAACTGCCTCCTCAAGCTGAGCAAGAGCCTTCAGTTTGCCGTTCATCTTTTCTTCTAGCTTGACATACTCCCACCAAGCATCATAATCCTTTGGGTCCAGGTTTGCCCTATTCTCGTATTGTAGTCTACGCTTCATTTGTATCGTAGCTTGGTCATCGTTGGAAGAAGTTTGACTCTCGAACTCCAGAAGAGAGTTGATGATCTGCGATGACTGGTTTTTCAGGATCCGCTTGTCTTGCAAAATAGCTCTGTATATCAGCTGTGCACGTTCGAGCTCATTGACTGAAGCCTCCCACAGAGCCCACTTCTTGATGATTTCTGGTAGGTTCAAATCTTGTCCGCAGTCTGCATGGGAGAGAACGTTGTCCACGGCAGCTTCAAAGACGCCTCGTATTTGCGCTTGTTGTGTCTCCCCCTGGTCAAAAAACTCGAGCTCGAACATTATCCAGCGCATCCATATTTGGCTTGGCTTTGTGGTCTCGGAAAGCCATCTTTGGTATATAGCACGAACTTTAGAAAACTCCTTATAACGTTCCTCAAAATTCAAGTATGAAATCCAGCATTGCTTTCCCGGTTTCCAGGCGAGCCACCGTTCAAACACATCTCTCACACCACTGTAATTTCCCAACACCTCCTCCGTCTGCACAAAGATGAACCACAATTTGTCAACGCGGGGAATGGTGGTTACCGCCCGGTTCAACAAGTTTCTGGCGTGGTTTATGTTCTTATGTAGAAGCTCTAGCTCAATGTATCTGACCCAGAATGGGACATGCTGTACGTCAACCTCAAGCGCTCTTTCCATAATGGAGCGTGCTCTTTGAAAATCGTGGTTGTGATCGATTTCCCATTTTGCATACCTCATCCATTGCTTGTAATTGAGTCGATTCTTGTTGAGTTGTTGCTCATAATCTCTTCTTTTGGCAAGCTGCAACAGTCGTAGCTCTTCGAGGTCTTGGACAGATTGCTTGTGGTTCCTAAGATTTGTTTGTTTGGCATCATGGGCATCGGAGAGTATGTCTGCAGACGTGACTTGCTTTTCAGCGGGTTTTGATCTTTCCTTGACCGCTTCCGTCGCTAGATTAGTCGGTAGGGAAATCCTTGGAGGCGTCGTGGACATATTTTATGGTGCAACGCTCGAGATTTAGGATTCGAGAGCAAAAAGATAGGCTGCTGTGAGGAAGTGATGCTGGTGAAGAGGTTATAATGATGGGACGCGCGCAGCAAAAAAAATGCCTTCAGCCAGATTCGAACTGACGATCTCCTCATTACTAGTGAGGTGCCTTACCAACTTGGCCATAAAGGCTTATTGTGACTCTTATACTTTTGGCCCTTTTAGGTCTACACTTCCAAATTTCAAAATAATGGCATATAATCTCTTTCAAGGCCCTCATTGAAGCTTCATCATTTCCAAGCCTAAAAACTCAATGCAATTTGTGTATCCTACGTGACTACCGGAAAAAAATCAAACAATGTGGTTTTCGGTACTAACCCAGTGAGCCACACATATCTGTCTCTTCATGGAGACCGTTCTAGGTGGGAGTTTTGGCTCATTAGTAGGCTTGCCCGGCGATGACAGCCGGTCCATTGCGAACATTCCCAATTTTGGGGCCCTTTTCCGGATTTGAATAAAGTGGGAGAGAATGAAATCTTGCTCGTGTATAACTGGTTTGTTTGCAGAATGCTTATAATGGAATCCAGGGATGTACGCATCAACCCACTCAAGAGAAACGGAAGATGCTGAGACTTGCTCTTGAATCTTCGAGACAAATTTTTCTGTCACTTTGCTTTCACTTAACAATGCCAGCTTCGCCTTTCTATCTGATATGTTTCTCTGGACTAGTTCCTCTAGTAATCTTTACATTTCAGAAAATGGTTTCGTGGTCTAGTTGGTTATGGCATCTGCTTAACACGCAGAACGTCCCCAGTTCGATCCTGGGCGAAATCATTTATTTTTTCCTATGAGCACCTGGGAGGTGCGTGTGTAACAATCTTTCATGTACAATTCGCCTCTGGAGAAGTATCCTCCCATGAACAAGGAGAAGGAGCTCCTGTTTTTCAATTACCATGAGTTTCTAATATCCACTTACAGCCCTTTGGTCGACGGAGTCCTTTCTGATAGCGAAGTCTGCTCCAAACCCATCAAACCCAAGCAGGCCTTGGTCATCAATCATTTCCCCAACAATCACGCCGTCAAAGACAGCGATCTATATAATCAAACCAGAATTGTTCGCATTCCTCGAGTCTACCACACCTGCGACGAGCTGTATATGATCCCACAGTTCTCGACATACACACCGGGATTGGAGCCTGCAGCGTTGAGAGACCAAACACAGAACGGGTTCGTGATATCGGGTGTGTTTTTGGACGATATGTTCGGAGTCACATCGGCTACTCCTTTGGTACCACAGTGGCTCTCGGCACCCGAGTTGGAGGACATAGTGGTGACGATAAATGGGAAACTCCATGATGCCATGAACCCGTGGGGTGTGATGAGCAGTGTCGAAAACATCTTAGATTTCTTCACGGGATCTCTATTCTCGTGGCCCCTAGGCAAACTAGTGCGGTCTAGAGTCAAGAGAAAGCTCGACGATGTTGAAGAGTACGTGGAGCAGGTGAACAAGAAGCTAGCGCTTCGGCACCCTTATCTCAGGCTAATACCGCTACTGCTGAGCTCATATCTACTGATGGACTTCCAAATTCCCCGTGAACTCATCACGCACGATGCGCTCGAGGACTCCACTACCCTTCAACAGAGCCTAAGGGTCAATCGGAACTTGGATTTAGGCGATCCATCGAGCGGCTACAACTGAAACTGGACGTGTGTATGAATAAATTCGTAATCAGTATGGAAGTCGGTATATCTCAACTTTCAGGCAAGTTGGTCCCGTAGCATCGACCCCGAGGTATTGGTACCGAAATGCCTAGGCACCATGGAGGCCATGCGCGAAGAGATGCGTAAACGCACCGTGCTGTTGATGTTCAAGTACTTGCCCAGAAAAATGAACGGAATCTTAGCAGTAGAAAAGCCCAGCGGGGTGTCGTCGTCCAAAGTTGTTCTTCAACTCCAATCCATTTTCGACAACTCGGAGGTTTTCGCCAAAGATCTCGCGGAGCAGAAGCAAAAGGTGCATGAACAATTGACCTCGGGCACTCGATGGCTGGCCAGCAAAATCGCCAACCGCGTCAAAAAAACCAAAATCAAGGTCGGACACGGTGGAACCTTGGACCCTTTGGCCTCTGGTGTTCTTATAATAGGTGTTGGCACTGGCACAAAGAAGCTCAGCTACTATCTCGGCGAGTGCACCAAAACGTACGAGGCAAGGGCTGTTCTCGGCCAATCTACCACTACTGGAGACTCGGAAGGTGAGGTCGTGATGAGAACCGAGGTTGACGGCATTTCTTTGGCAGACTTGAGAAACGCTGCCTCGAAGTTCGTCGGGAAACTGAAGCAGACTCCTCCCGTGTACTCGGCACTCAAGGTCGACGGCAAGCCGCTCTACGAGTACGCCCGTGAAGGCATCAAGGTGCCCAAGAAAATTGAGCCTCGTATCATTCAAGTTCACCTGTTCGAAGTTCATGATGACTTCGGCCCCCATGACAAATACGGCGCACTTGAGGTTGCTCAGCTGGAAGACTCCATGGGCAAGATCCTCTTCAAGAACCCTACCCTCAATGACCATGAGTTGTTCTTCTCTGAAGAGTTCATGAACGACCCAAAGCACACGGACGAGGAGAAGAGCACCGACATCCATCCTCGTCTATTGGATCCATCAAAACCCCGTGAGGAGAAATTGCCCGTCTTCCATGCCACTGCCACCGTTGGATCTGGAACCTACATCAGAAGCTTGCTCAGCGATTTGGGAAGAGCCGTGGGATCATCGGCATACATGCTGGAGTTGATCAGGACGAAGCAGTCTGCCTGGGAGTTGGGCAAAAACGTCTTCCGCTTGGAAGACTTCACCGATAGAGATCCACGCGTGTGGGGACCAGTGTTGAAGCTGGTTTTCGATACCGGCGAGTCCATAGATTTGGCGAGCGAGTTCCTGGCTGTGGAAGAAAAGATGCTTCCGTTGATAGAAGAGGAGAAGAAGACATTGGCGCAAACAACCAGCGCGGGCGAAGAGCAAGAGCCCGCATGTGCTGCTGACGAGGAGCAGCAGGAAAAAAGAAGAAAGATCGAAGAGTAATGGCATATTTATGGCGATAAAAAACATTCGTGAACGCTTACCTGTAGTGGGCGTAGAGCATGGCGCGGCTATCGGATACGTGACGCCTATGCACCATTCGCTCCTCATGATCTCCATGAGACGCTTCGCCACAGCTCCGGCAGTGTCTGCTGCTTTTTTGGCAAGAACCGCGGTCTGCCCAAAGCCTGGCTCCATTCTTCGTGTGCCCTCATCCATATCGCCGTCCTCTGTGCTTGTCCTATCGACGCCCCAAAACATCCCACAGGTCATCGAGCGTGCGCTAGAGCTCTACCAAAATAAACTCCAGGTGGTCGTCGCCGGGGTAGAGCGTGTGGTTCCCAATGGAGCCACCAATGGAATTTCCGAGCTCTGGCTCACTGAAAAAATCTCTGTGGGAGACTCTGCTCTTCTTTCCTCCAAGGACAAACCACCTGCGAGCCGAGAAAGTGATGGAATCCATCCGGTGGGAGCCAAAGTCAACTGGAAAATGATAGACGGGAATTTGGACTTGAAGATCGGTGCCGACACAATTAGCTTGTGTTTGGCAAACACCGCGTTCGCCACAAATCAGTTGACTACATTGTTCTACCTCGATCAGGAAGTCGACAAAGCTCGCGAGGCTCACATGGGCCAAACGTTGACTTCCTTGGTGGCTGAACTTCCCGACTTGCTGTCTCAGCTACAGAGTGCCCGCTCAGTCGATCGATGGACGCCGTTGACCCAGGGCGAAACCCTCACAGTTACTCGTTGCACCGGAAATTTGATCAAGGGAATCAACAACGAGCCTGCGGCTCATTTCCTTGAGAACAACGACAAGCTCATGAAAATCGCAAGCAAAGATACAAAGGTCTACGTGAAGCTCCACGACCTGCTTGGAAACTGTAAAAAGTATGAGGTTATCGCCGGCGGTGGCGGATGGGGCGCCAAGGCAGATCTTCTAGCACTCTCGCCAGACGCAAGAGTCGATGTTGGCAACAGGGTGGAGTTCTACATGGTGACCCCCGAAGACCGCTTCGACATTGTTGCGACTGCGGTGGTGTCCAACCAAATGCTCTTCGAGTGCAATCTGGAAGCTGTATCCTACACTAATGACGAGGCTCCCACGCAAACGGTGGAGAACTTGTTTGGCGCAGGCAGCGAAGCTGGCTTCCAGTTCAATGATGTCAACTACAAGAGTCCGGGCGAGTCCGTTAGCTTTCCCTTTAGCCCACTGTCCCAATTGTGATGGCGGCTCGCTAGCCACTCTTGTGTGTATGTACATAGTTCCACATCTCGACCTGAATATAGTCCTATCGAGCATGATCAAGGTGCCAGTGAACCTTGCTCCTCTCGGCCGTGCAATGGAGTAACGAAGACTTCAGTATGATTACTTACATCAAAGGCGACCTATTTGTGCATCGGTCAAAGGCAGTTTCAATTTTGGCGCACGCTTGTAACCCATTTGGACTGTGGGGTGGAGGCATCGCAGCACAATTCAAAAGGCGGTACCCTCAGGCCAATGAAGACTATAAAGCCCATTGCTCTTCTCATTCTGGTGGCTTACTAGGCACTTGCTTGCTCATGCTGACAAAAGAACAGAACCCTGCAGGTGAACTTATAGCATGCCTATTCACTAGCGATTTCCAAACGAGCCCCGAGGATATCGTACGCTTCACGCAGTCGAGCCTAGCCGACTTGTCTCAACAGCTTACTGAGTTGCGAGACGTGGAGCGGGATGAGACTGACAGGCCAGTGGTAAACATGCCCATGATAAACAGCGGAATCTTTGCTGTTCCTTGGCCTGCTACTGAGAAGGTCCTCGACGCAAGCGACCAGCTCCTGTTCAACGTATATACGTTATAATTCGCTATATTTACGGTATTAAACACTGCTGACAATCTCGCTGGCGTTCTTCAACACCTCCACCATCTTCAAGCACTCCTTTCTCTTTTGAACCGTGGCCTCATTTTCACGGACCAAGTCTGCCAAGTCCTTAGAACTGTAGAGCTTCAGCAACAACTCCTTCTGGATTTCATCCTTGGATCTTGTAATCAATTTCAACATAATGGCCTTGGGCACCAAGTCGGCCACTGTACGTTGCACAATGGAGTAGTATGAGGAAATCAAGAGCTTGATGACCTCAGTTTCCATTTGTTCACGTTCGCTCATTTGGCCTGAAGCACGCAAAACTGGTGGTGGTGCTTCCATCTGTTGTAATCTTTTCTTGTTCTTCGATGAGAAAAAGCCTCCAAAGAATCCATTAGTCTCTTCTTTGTCTGTGGGCTGTGGTGCCGGGGGTTGTTGAGACGGTGGCAATGGCTTGCCTGTCTTGTGGTCAACAACGACTTGTGGCTTTGGGTGGAACTTTTCCTCCACAATTGCCATAGCTTGCGAACCCTTCAACAAGTCTGGATGAGCTGTGTTAACGTAGGTCTCTTCGGCATCAATGATGTCTTGAACAAGCTTGTTTGTGGGGTTCAACTCTTCTCTCAAAAATTGAAGGAAGCACTGGGACAATCTCTCCTTTAATGCTGGGTAACGAGAATACTGAGTCTGGCCAACAATTTGAGACAAGATTCTAGCAAGCTCATCGAAAATCAAGTTGACGCAACGGAGTGTTGGCTCTTCCATACGGTGAATCTGTTGTTTAACAAGAACCTCGAAAGCTTGTGTTCCGACAAACAACGAAGGAGCGGATCCAGAAGTGTTGTGCATAATGGTTCTGATGTCTGCGTCTTTGATTTGGTCGAAAGGATCAATGGCATAGATACCGTTCTTGAAAATCTCATGGAAAACAAAAGAGATACGAGCACCACCGCTCAATTCATGAGATGATAATTCCTTTGCCTCACCATTCAAGATCTCGTTGTAGTCTCTCGAGAAGTTAGTGATCATGCTCAAAGCAATTGATGTGGGGCTCTCTTCCAACTCAGGACCCAAGAGAGATAACTCGTGTGCGTACTTCTTCAAGGAATGCTCAATTCTCATCTTGATGTCTGGAAGGGTGCTCTTGATGTGACGTAACAAAATACCATTCAACTTCTTGGCCAAATATGGAGTACCGCAGAGTTGAGACTTGGCTTTGTAAGATGGGTGATTTTCAAAAAATGCCAGCTCGTCGAGCAAAGCTTGACGAATGGTCTTCTTGGATTCAATGTCACGTTGACCTCTGTTGATCACAGGCACATATCCGAATCTCAATGGGATAACTCTGCCTGCCAAAATGTCAACGACATCAGTTCCCTCATCCATCAAATCAACCTTGGTCAACACACCGATGGTTCTCGATCCCTCTGGGTCGACTTCACGGGCCAATTTCAAACCGTCGGAATTGGCCAAGTCAGTGTTGGAGGCGTTCACCGACAAAATAATCGCGTTGGGCTTGGAGATATACTTCATGAGCATATCACGGATTTGACGTTCAATATCCTTTGGCTGGTCTCCGACTGGCACTTTGGTCAAGCCTGGCAAGTCGACCAAGGTCAACGTCAAGACATGAGGGGAGTAGATTCTCAAGTTAATAGGCACTGACGAGATACCCAAGTTCTTTCCTGTTTTGGCATCCGTCTCTCTGACAATCTCCTCACGAATCTCCTCGAAATTGTAAAAGCGCTTGTTGGGCAAATGCAAAAACTCACCCCATTCCTCTAAGTTATTCTCGGACGCCTCACCCTTGTCGTTTGTGGTGTTGAGCTTGTCGGAGTCTTGCTTGTTGACCCCTGCTCTTCTATTGATTAACTGCAACACCAATGGTCTTCTAGTGACGATACCGGTACCTCTAGGTAAGAAATCTCTGCCCACAATGTTTTCGAGCACAGATGATTTACCACTCGACTGCGATCCAACCACAGTGATCTGTGGCAAATCAACAGGCGACGAGGATCCCGCACCTAATGGAGCCAAGGCATCCTGCAACTTGTTGATGGTGGCAATTAGTTGTTCATCCATTTTGTCTTTGGAATAAGTACGTGTTGTTTGGTGGAGGCGCATGCCACGAGGAATTATCGTGGTTCGGTCGTGTGAGGTTCATATGTTGATAAGAGCCGGCCCCCCTCCTTGAGTGAAGAACCAATTTGGGCATACTACATTTGAATATACGGCCAGTAAATCTATTAGTGCTCATATCTGTCTATGTAGCTCGTGCTGGCAGTGTAGCTGAAGCCGGAAAATTGGAGATTGGGGCCATCAATCTGGCCCGGGCCCAAATCGTAGTTGCTCAACTTCATCGATGTGAACTCCTCGGCAAAGTTCTCGGCTAAAGCCGGATCCGTGATGACAGGAACAACAGGAGGAACAGCCAGCTGGTTCTCCACCAGTTCCCAATCGACTTTTCTGAAAAAGCGATGTTCCTTGAATTTCTCCCAGTTCAGATCAACTTGCATGCGCTTTGTAGGTGATTTTTGCAAGAGTTTCCGCAAGAGGTCTTGGGCATCTAAAGATAAATAGTAAGGGAATGACGGCTTGGCCTTCATGATTTTGTCCAGAATGACCTTGTGCGAGATTCCGGTGAAAGGAGGTTTTCCGACCATCATGTCATATATTACACACCCCAACAGCCACCAATCCACCTGGTAGCCGTAAGACTCACCACGCATGATTTCCGGAGCCATGTACTCAGGGGTGCCTATGATGGAGCGACACTCTGTGTCTGTGTCATCCGTACCGACATTTTTGGATAGCCCAAAGTCTGTGAGCACCAAGTTTCCGGAGCTGTTCAAGAGGCAGTTCTCTGGCTTCAAGTCACGGTACACGATACCAAGCAGATGAAGGTGGCGGATTCCCAATGCCATTTGCGCCGCGTAGAAGGCAACGTGCTCTTCCAAGAAGACATTGCCCAAGGCGTTGTTCGAGGTCAAATGATGGAAGAGCTCGCCGCCCGATATGTATTCCAAAAGAAGGTAGAATTTGTCGTCATCTTGCAAAGCATAGAAGAGCTTGACGATGTTGGCGTGATGCGTGATTTGGCTGAGAATGAGCCGCTCGGAGATGGTTCG
The DNA here is from genome assembly GCA_002893705.1 of Metschnikowia drosophilae. NCBI lineage: Eukaryota > Fungi > Ascomycota > Pichiomycetes > Serinales > Metschnikowiaceae > Metschnikowia > Metschnikowia drosophilae. Next base: position 31,676 of record NXHC01000011.1, read on the forward strand.
GTGCACATGGTTTGCCGCAGACTTGACGTCGTCCGGGCCCTCCTGGACCAACAGCACAATGTCTGTTGTCACGTCGAGCATGCTCTTTTGCTCGAAGACCTCGATCTGCGGCTTTCTGATCTGCTTCTGGGCGTATAGCTTGCCCGTCACTCGGTCTCTAACTAAGTGGACCTTGCCATAGGCACCCTGGCCCAAGACCCTCAACGGCTCGAAGTCGCCCAAGGTTCGTTTTGTGGTGTGCTTCGAGCCGTCAAAATCCGAGGGGATGGCGATGCCCTGGCTCTTGGGCAACGAGCTTTTGACCGAGAGCCGGTCGTATACCGATGAGCGTCTTCTTGCCCTTTGATGGAAAAGGGCACCACGGGCCTCATCGGCGACAGCGGCGTCGGGGTAGCCGTGAAACTGCACGATGCCCGCGTCGTGCTCGAGCGCCGCCGCATCGAGTTGCGAGCTGAGCTGCTCCTCGTCAAAGGTAAACAAAGACATGAATGGTCGAAGCTCCCCGCAGCGATACCGAAGGCATCTCGGCGCGACTGCCGCGGTTGCGCCGCGGCATGGGAAAAGCCCAATTGCGGCGCTGGGAAATATAGACATCTGTTTGGGCACAAGAATCACGAACCACGTTGGATTGCCGGTCTTTTTGATTGGTTCGATTCGGTTTTTTTTTTTTTTTTTTCTGCTTTCCTCTTTTTTTTTTTTACCTTATTCCGCTTTTTGGGCTATGTGAGACATTGGCCGTTGGTGGCTTGGCGGTGTGCGTGTTCGGACCGCGCAGGCCTAAACTCACAGATATTACGAAGTGGACCCAAAAAGAGTTAACAAAAAAGAAGCGCCAAAATCCACACAATGCCACACAGGGGCTCAAAATCGACAGACATATCGAGAACACCACCAAAAATCCAATTAGTGCCGAAAAATCCAATTCCACGGACACTGCGGTTTTGGCACGGCTCCGCAGGCTCAACAGGCCAAGTATTGGTTGCGGCCCCACCCGCCCCAGCCGCAGCGTTTCGCAGCGAACGGCACCACCGGGCTGCAACACCGCCAAGGCAGCTGCCGTGCGCACCGGCTGCTTCATTTTTTCAATTTTCATTTTTCACCTTTTCACCTTTTCACCCTATTTTCATTGTGCTTTTTTTCATTTGCTCACATTAAATTTACTTTCATGACGTGCCGCTTCACCATGACTGGTGGCCCACCCTGTGAAGATCAATTCAGGTTGCAGGTCACGTTCGCCGCGCTCCACCGCAAGCCCGCTGCAACCAGCGAAGCACGGCCGAAGGATCAGAACGGCTAGGTAAAGTATAAAATTAAATAGTCCTAGACCGCAGTCGAATTCAAGCTTCTTCAACAGAAAATTCACGGCTCAACTGGCTCCAGTCTGTGCCTGTTTTGGCCTCACATCCGTGCCTTCGAGCTTTCGGTACGTCGCCTATTCGGATCTCAGTCACACCCCACTCACTCAAAAAATTTCACCTTTTTTCTCTACACCTTTAAACACCCTTCTTCTTACCGGCTCGCCATCTGTCTCCCACAAGCGTACAGCAGCTCAAAACCTACTCTCCGGCTAACATCTTGTTTCAACACCGGCGCTAAAAGTCTTTTTTGCCTCAGAACTCACTTCTGTGCCTTGACTTCTACATCTGTCTAGAACCCCCGCCGGTCTATGCCTAAGAAACCCTCACGATCGAACTTTACCTCCGAAAAACTACTCGACCCTGGATAACACAAGCCAATCCCTTTGCTTGAAGTTCTGCCCGCCACAATAAAAAATCAACCCTTGAAAATTCGCTATTGGTTGTTGACCTCCCCCTACCACCTCTAGTGAACCCTTTACTGAAAGCCATTTTGTCCGGAAGCATTCATTAAAGAAAACCAAAAAAATTTCAACGATCTTTTCGCTTGAAGTCCCCATTGCAAACTTAGAAACGTTTCTTGCTACTTCTCTCTCCGTTTTTAAGTTTCCTTGAGTGGTAGTCATAAGTCTTTAACAAGAGTAAGTTTCAATCCACATCAAAAAAACAAAAAAAAAAAAAAAAACGAAAAAAGATTAATCTTTTTCAAAGACTCATAAGAACAACGACAGAAAGAAATTTACAAAAATCACCCTTCGAACTCCTCCGATTCAGATGGTTGCTCCCTCCTGCCTCAATGAAACTTATGATAATTATGTTGATCACACTTTATCAGCTAATTTAGATTCCCAGTTCGCATTCGAAGGACCTGAAAAGCTTCTCGAGATCTGGTTCTGGGACTCCGAACGTTCCATACCTTCTCACATCAAAAAAGAGGGTTTGAGAGCTATTCCTTTGGAAAAATGGAGCAAGATTTTGGACTTGGTTAACTGCAAAATCTTATCGGTGAAATCCTCTGTCTCTGTCGATGCATTCTTGTTGTCTGAGTCCTCGCTTTTCGTCTTTGCTCACAAACTTGTGTTGAAAACTTGTGGCACGACAACAACCTTGGCATGCCTCGACATGATTTTCGAGACAGCAAGTGCCGAATTGGGATCTGACGGGAAGGTTCTCGAAAGTTTGACGTCGAAGTCCATTTACAAGACATTCTACTCTCGTAGATGCTTCATGTTCCCCGAAAAACAAAAACATGTCCACACCGATTGGAAACAAGAGGTGAAACATTTGAACGAACATTTCTTGTCAGGAAAACTGTACGTTGTTGGAGACTTTACTTCAGATGACCACTGGTATTTATACATGGGTGGAAATGGCAAAGTCAATCAGTTTGGCGATTCGAATGTGCCGGGCTTCAACAAGGATCAAACCTTCGAGATACTTATGACTCGTTTGGACCCCGAAAAAACCAAGCATTTTGTTATTCCAAGACAGCCTGGCCAAGAATCTCTTATTGAAAGCGACACTGAGGACCACGATTTGGGTCACGATTATGGTCAGTTGACTATCAATAGCACCGGTTTGAGCTCTTTGTTCGAAAATGCTTCTACTGACGACTCTGAGTTTTGCGATTTAAACCCAATTCCATCGCCACAAACTAGTGACGAAGTTGAGGGTGTTTGTGGTGAGGGAGCATTGGAGTCTAAATCAGCTATTCAGTTCATTCATGATGCGTTTTCATTCACACCCTGTGGATTTTCTTCCAACTCTATTGGAAAGGGACCTGAAGGTTACTACTACACTCTTCACATTACTCCAGAAGCTGGTTGGTCGTATGCCTCTTTCGAGACCAATTTTTCGTTCTCGTCGAATCCCGATGTTGACATTGTTAAAGTGATGTGTAATATCTTGGCCATTTTTGCGCCCGGGAACTTTTCTGTGACTTTATTCAGCAGTCAATGCGAAGACTCGGATGCAGCTTCTAAGGCGGCCTTTGACAAATTGGCAACTTCAGAGAAGAAGCTTCACAAATATGGATATGTGAAGCAAGACAAAATCATTTATGATTTGCGTGGAGAGTATAGCTTGCTCTACTTGAATTTTGAAAAACAATCCTAAAAATCCAGCCATCGAATATCTTGGGGGACTCCGTGATCCTGAACTTATTTGGACGAGTGCAAATGTGATGTATTCAGGTGCTATTCATCACGTACAGTTCCAACGATGTTCAGATTGCGGCGCAATTTAATTGATAAGGCTTGATTTCGGGATAGCACATGCCTACATAAAGCTTGTTTGTAATCGAATTTAACTGTCTCGCACTTATTTATGTAGTGAAATTATTTTTCATCTACTGACAATAGTAATTAGAAATCATCTTCGGAAACAATTATTATAAAATTAACAAGGGAGTATAAATATATACAGGTAGTCCTCGCTAAATTTAGAACTTCTTACCGAACAAGATGACTTGCAATTGGTCGTACAAGGAGATGACACCAGCACCGGCAACACCTCTCAAGATGTTAGCACCGCAACCCTTGAACAAAGAGGCAACACCCTCAGCAGCAACGACCTTCTTGAAACAGTCGAAAGCACCGTCGTACTTAACGGCTTGACCAGAGGTCATCATCATTCTTCTTCTGACAGTGTCCAATGGGTAAGAAGCAGTGGAAGCACCAGTGGTAACAGTCCAACCCAACAAGAAAGAAGCCAAGAAAGAGCCCTCCAATGGACCAACCAAGACAACAGGCTTCAAGGAGTCGTACAAACCGAAGTACAAACCTCTGTAGACAACAATACCGATAACGGATGGACCGAAACCTCTGTACAAACCAGCAATACCGTCAGAAGCCAAAGTCTTCTTGTAGACGTCCAACAAACCGTTGAATTGTCTGCCCTCACCACCCTTGGTGGACTTGGCGTCGTTAGCCAATCTGGTTCTGGCGTAGTCCAAAGAGTAGACGAAAGCCAAAGAAGTGGCACCAGCCATACCACCGGAAGCCAAGTTACCGGAGAACCACTTCCAGTAGCTCTCGTCCTTGTTGAAACCGAACATCTTCTTGAACTTGTCCTTGAAGGCGAAGTTCAAAGCTTGGGTTGGGAAGTATCTAACAACGTTAGCGGTGTTACCTCTCCAGAAAGAAGTGACACCCTCCTCAGCGGCGGTTCTCTTGAAACACTCAGCGATACCGTCGTACTTTCTAGCCAAACGACCTTGCTTCATCATCTCATCCTGGTTTTGGATCAACAACTTGACTCTCTCAATTGGAGCAGCAGCGGTCTTGGAGACGGCGGCGGAAACACCACCCATCATAAAGTCGATCAAGAAAGAGTTGTCGGCAGCCATTTTAACTAATGTGAATATTTATTGGACTGAGAATTGAATCTAGAGAGAAAAGAAAAAAGGAAAAAAAGAGAAGGGAAACGTGCGACTTATAAGGATCCGCCGATTCGTTTATATAACAAATTTTTTTCGCGAATTTCGTTGGCAGGGTCGGAAAAGTCGAAAATTTTTTCCTCTTAACTATGGGCGGCAGGCGCGTCTCACGTGACGCGGCAATTATCGGGCTAACGTCCGCATCCTATTGGCCATCAGCCCCGGAGAAAATCTAACCATGCATAACTGGGGGATGGTGAAGCAGGACGTGTATTGGCGCTTTGATCGGTGCATGCGAGTAAGTGGCCGAACGTGCGGCCGCCTTTCTTTTCGGCTCAGCCCGGGCGACTTGCGCCGGTCCCGGTCCCGCGGCCACCGTCCAGTTCGCCCGGATGTTGGCGCTTCGATGTGCTCCGAGGGCTGTCATATCCAGGGGCGTTACCACGGTTAAAGTCGCGCATGAAGCCCGCAACATGAATCCTGTGCCGAATGCGGCAGGCGCTGGCGCGAGCGTGTCAACGGCGCTGGCGTGCCGGCCGTTGTAACTGGATCGGGCCTGGCCTTAAAACTGTAGAAGCCAGTGTCTTCTTTGGCGGCGGGCTGACTGCTGCAAACGGGAGCCGGCAGAAGCGACCGATATTTGAGTCTTTTATTCGCTCTTGTACAGCTCTGCGTCGGCTTTTTATTACTGGTCTGCGGACGTGCCGGTGCCGGTGCCGATGCCGATGCCATGGCTGCGGCTTTCAGTCTACAATGGGCTCTCTGTCCACGTATGCATTATGCGATATATAATTGAGCGGGATTCGGGCGCTTTCTTCCGCCTCACTTGGGCTCTGCCGGGTCCGCGGAGGCGCGTGGTTCGCTCATCAGATGCCTTGCGTCCGCCAAGCTGTCCACCGTGGTGAGTTCTTGGAGCTCTAACGACGCGCGCACCTTCGTTCTTTGGCGGGTCAATTCGTACTCGCTCTTGTTGTCTTTCGCCGTGAACGGGTCGGCGGCGTCGTAGCGGTCGAGCGCGACGGTGCTCACGCGATGGATGTAGTAGGTGTCGATGATCGACGCGCTGTCGTTGTAGAACGAGTCGTTGTGAAGCTGTGTGCTGCTGCTGATGGTCGACTTGGGGCGGTTCCACACACGCGCCTCGTCCTCGTTTGCAATCTGGCGGGGCGCCCCGATCTCGAGCCTGTCTTGGCCCGACCCGTCGGTTTGATTCTGGCGCTTGGGGTCTGTTGGGTCGTAGTCCTCGGGGTACTTGTCAAAATCGCCTCTCCGGACGCACTCCCGGATGATGTCCGAGTCCTTTGGGAAGAACATCTTCTGCAACACGTCGTACGTGAACCTGGGCAAGAGCGAGGCCACAACTCCGACGGCGACACACGCCCAAAACATGGCCAGCCCGAAGATGATCACGGCGGTCTGGTAGAACTCTCCCGACCATGGCCGTGCTGTCCAAATGCCTGTCCACGCGAAGATGATCGCAATGGAGAACAAACTCGCAAGTGCTGAGAGGTAGTCCCACCTGTATTGATGCATCAACACGTATGTGTTCACACTCAAACACGAAATGATGGACACCAAAACTCCCACAGAAAAACGATGATCGGCCATTTGACCACTGAAGGTCTGAAACGTTTCAATGTACATCCAGTACGGAAAGAAGAAAGCAACAAACGATTGGTAAACACCGTCCGTGGCGTATATCCAAAACGCTTTCTCAGTGAACTCGCTTCGCATAATTCCACAACGATAAAGCTCAGGAACCAACATGGATACCTTGGCACTTACGTCTTGGTCAAAGACTGCCAAAAAGATAACAGGCAACGACGTGAACGCCAAGTTGTAGAACATGATGTAGGTGAACTCGAACAAATAAGAGCCATCAAAACTATTGAAGATTCCATACCAGAACAATGCAAAGGTATAGTTGATGTTCTTGTAGAAGAAACTAGGGATCATCTCGGAAAACTTTTTGTATGACCACCGGCCATGGGTCAAGAGAAGACGGGTGAGGAACCGGAACTGCCCAACAGCATAGTCAGAGGACATGGCCGCCTGTCTGCCCTCCTCTCCAATAATACCAACACCAACGTCCGCGGCTTGAATCATAGCGACATCGTTAGAACCGTCGCCGATAGCTAAAGTCATGACGTCGAGAGTATCCTTCACCATTTTCACAACAGCTGCTTTCTGGGCAGGAGAAACTCGACAGCACAAAACAGCTTTGCACTGTTTGCACAATAAAAGAAACCTTCTCTGTATATCAGGATCTCCTAGAGCCAACTTGAGCGCGTCACCATCGATGACCACACCGAATCGTTCATCAGGAGCAGAGTGATCTTTAATAGCGTCCTCTAATTCCTCAACGGTACCCTCTAAATTAAAATAATGTTTGGAGTACCATTGGACGAGTCTCTCGATGATGAGAGCATCATCATCGCCGGGAATAATTCCATACTTTTGTCTTTCTTCCTGTGTGAGATCTGTTTTGAGAACAAGAAGATCCATTTCATTGCCGAGCAAGTTACAAGAGAACCCGATATTGATGGCTGTTTCGACCTTGTCTCCAGTGAGAACCCATAGTTTGATGCCTGCATCTCCTAACGTTGCAATGGATTCGGGAACACCATCTTGAAGACGATCTTCAATAGCGGTTCCTCCCAAGAGAGTAAGCTCGCGCTCTATCGAGTCGGCCACATTCTCAACACGAGCGTCACGATTTTGCAATGAGGCTGCTGCTTCGGAATATTTTCGACTCCATTCCTGGTACTGAGACCAGGTTAAGTCTCGCTTTGCTATGCAGAGCGTTCTCAAACCCTCTGTAGCGTAATTCTCCAAATGCTCAGATGTTGATTCGAGCATCGTGTCAGAATTATTAGACTTCAGAAGTCTGGAATAAATAACAGAGTCAGCACCTTTGCAGAAAAGAACAATCTTTGGCTCACCATCTGCGGTTTCGCCAGGAAATTTCACAATAGCACTCATTCTCTTTCTAGTAGAATTAAACTCTAGCGTGTTGAGTATCTGATATTCTCGCTTTTGCCCTTGGAACCGAACAATATACCCCTTCTTTGTAGTTTCCGCAAATTCGAAACCAAGCGAGCGAGCAGTTCCCACAAGGGCTGCTTCATCGGGAGACTGCGCTTTAAAGATTTTTTTGGCTGAATCTTTTGGATCCTCGTCCACAAGAACAGAATGACAAAGCGCCAAAACAAGGAAGAATTCTTCGTTTGCGAGTTGTTGTCTTTTTCCAGAAGCTCCCTTGAGATCCTCAACCAATTCCTTCGATACCATGGTAAGTTCGTCATCGTATGGGTTCTTCGAAATGGACCTCAAATCAGCAAGCATAACCTGTTTGTCTTTCTCTATTAAAGCTCTTTCAATTGCACCTTCTTTCTCGACATCGAAACCTTGTCTTTTCCGAAGACCTGCGAGTGCCTCGGTGTATGCTCGTCCATATGACACACCATTGATGGTACATTTCCTGAACTCCATCAAATTTTGGGTAAGAGTACCAGTTTTATCACTGAAAATGTACTCGACTTGGCCTAGATCATCTGAGATGCTCCAAGATTTGGGATTGCAAGGATAGTCCAATTTGTCATAATACAAACCAACATCTGAGTAGATAAAATATGCTTGCAACGATTTGATGATCTCGATAGTGATATAAAGTGAGATTGGAACCAAGGATTGATAAAGAATCACTGCGACAAAGAAATCGACTAAACCGTTTTTAAAAGGAGTTCCTGCTATTGTGCCAAATTCGAAGTAGTCCCTGGAAACATTGTCATTCCTGTAATAAAAGCCACTAACTATGCCCTGAACGAAGCAAATGATAAAAAGAATGACGAAATTGATAATAACATAGTAGTTGAGTTCTCTCGAGATTCTTGACTTCTTAGAGGGTGTGAGACCTGAGTTCAACATGATTTTAGTTTCCGAGCCAGTAAAAACAACAATTCCGATAACCCATTTGGTATTTCTCAAATTGCAACCACGTAACAATAAATTGTTGATGGTGGCAGACTCCTTGTGAATCTCATCATTTCTTTCGTAAGCGACGGCACCCTCGTATGTGTAAAGATTTGGCTGAGGACCTTCACTTTCGATTTCGAAACTAAAGTTCATGAAGTCATCTGCCCTCTTGATTTTATCATCCTGTGTGGAAAATTTGAGAGCTTGCTTGATTTTGAGATTCGTTTCACCATCAAGGTTCTTTGTCTCAACATAGCAGCAATTATCCTCATCGCTTGAAGAAAGGATCATCATATCTGCGGGTATTTCTTCATTGTTGAGCACTCTGACAATGTCGCCAACCCTAGCCTCTTTCCATGTTTTTCTTGTGAAGGCCAAAGTCTTTTCGGTTTTTCTATCAGATCTTGTCGTCTCGAAAGACTTTCTGAGCATCGACATTGTGCTAGGTTGGATCGTAGATTGCCGCTTGAACTCAACTATGCTGTCAAAACTCTTGCGGGGTCGATCTGGCTCGCTTTGAGCGGCTTTACGGGCTTTTTCTAAACGCCCTGCTTTCGTGCAATTGGCTTTCATGAAACCGAGGAATGCGAAGAGACGTCTTGTATTCCACTTTTTGAATCTTCTCCACAACGATATGTTCTCGTCGTTAACGTTTCTGTTTTCGTATGTGAATCCCCAACTGGAGTCTTTGATTTGTGAGAGGATATGAGTAGCTTGATTGTTGACCTCCATGTCTGTGGCCGTCCTTCGTGAGTCTTCCACAGAGTCCTTCAACGCTGTAATACAGACGATGACAATGAGTGGCACGGCAGCGAGGACCGGGGAAGGCACACCGAAGATCAGAAATATGCCTAGAATGATGAGGAAAAGAAAGTAAATGTTGGCGATGTCTCTGGAGAACTGGCCCCATATATTCTTGGGGAAGAATGTGAGTGCAGTGTATTTTGCGGTTCTGATCTTGTTCCGCGGGTATAGGATAGACGGTGAGCCAGTCTCCGGATCTATCATGTGTTCGGGTAGGGTTCGATTGAACACGATTGTTCGTTTCTCGTGCCGGCGATCCTTCGGGTCTTTCTGAGCTTCAGCAGCTTCATCTGCCTCTGTCGAAAAAAGATCTTTTTCAAGTAGCTCTGAATCATCGATTCCGGCCGGTTGTGGACTCGGGCTCAGTCTGTCGGGCCGGAGAGAGGGGGCAACGGAGGGCTCACGTTTGAAAATCTTTCTCAATGTCTTTGACCGATTCACGGACTCCTTCTTGGGCTTTCCGGTCTTGGTTCGCGTAGTTCCCCAACGGAGTCTTTTCATTTTGGTCGGAGTCTCCTCGTGAGGGTACATTTCAGCTAGCGGAGTGCCCGGAGGATATAGAAATTCATTTGAATCAGCGAAGGGGGAGTCGGCGGCGTTGGTGCTGGACAAGTCAAACTGCAAGTGGGGCTTCGGCTTTGCCGGGGCTATTTTCGGAGACTGTAGAATGCTGTTTGCCGAAGAGTCCGACTGTTCGCTCGAGAGCCGTGAATCCGTGTCCAAAAACGGGCTTTTCGGGTAGGTGAAGGAATCCATAGATCAAGTGCCTTACAACGGGAGATATGAAAACGAAATGACTGTGATGCAAATCAAAAAGCCGGGGTCCGGACGGCGGTCGGAAACTAGCCTGAATGAGGTTGACGCTTTGGGGGATGTGGAGCTGAATGCAAGGAAAGAGAAAGCCAAAAAAAAAAAAAAGAGCGGTAGCAGAAATGCAAGGGACGCGCCTGGCAAGAACGCGAAAATATGTATAATATGTATTCACTCTGAGGCTCTAAAACGCGCATGAGCCACCGACGGCCGATAGCCGTTGGAGGCTGCGGCGCACAGAAATGCTGCGGCCACCTGGAAGAAACCGCAGAATAGGGCCCAGCCGTGAAACCGTAAGAGAATCCCGGAGTTTTCGGCGGAAACATGATGAATGGGTGGCACTATAAATAGTCCCTCGGCAGGGTGTGGAATGAGATAACCTGCAGAACATTTACGAGCGCTAATGCTACCCAACGGTCGATAAGTCTATTTGAACGGGCGAGATACGGGCTGCGTTCCAACCCCGGGGCTCGCAAGAACCCGCCGGAGTGAAAACAACTACTCTCACGGCACTGGTGGCCCGAGTCACCACACAGCCTGATGGGGGGTGGTCACGTGCACACTTATAAGGCAGGTTCGGCACCAGCTGGACCTTTCGACAGGTAAGCAATGCGCCGAAGACCTTCGGCGACCGCAGATCTTGGCGTGGGCTATCGAGAGAGCCATAACCCGGGGAGAGTGTTGTTACGCCCCTTGGCGTGTAGAGGGCCGCACGCAAGGGCGGGCGGGCGGTGCGTTGGCGCACATGGCAGAATGACTTGGCACTGGCTTTCGTTGACTTGGCACTGGCACCGGCACCAGCCAGTCTGATTCGAGACTCGGCTCCGGCGTGATAGGCTTGTTCGAAAGATTGCCCAGGGTGCTAAGCATTGCATCCCCGCCAAGTGTCGCATTCACGCAACCTCTTGGCCACTTTCCGATTCGTAGATGGCTAGCACCAAAAAAAAAACAGGTGCGGCCCGAGACCGCATCTTCTGAGCACAACAGCGTGCGGCGGCACCGGCCGTTCCGAACACACCGTGGCGTCCGCTAAGCGTAGCAGTCTTTCGGAGCGACGCCGTCCACTTACGCTTTGGCGTACTTTTCCGTCCACTCCTTCGCAACCGCAACTGCAGCTTGTTCGTCAGCCTTCCACTCTTGGGCGACGTCGTTGGCCAAAGGATCGTCTGGGTTTGGAGCGCCCAAGAGAGCCTGGATACTCAAGAGAATGGTTCTGATCTGCAATGCCGGCGACCAGTTGTCCTTCAACACATCGAGACATATGCGGCCCAACTTGTCAATATTGGGGTGGTAGATTTTTGTCAAAAAGCGGACCTTGGGTGCACACATCGGGTAGTCGTCAGGCAAGTACAACTCCAATTGGAACTTGCCGTTGGCGTAGGGCGAGCTGCTGGGGCCATCCATGATGACCTCGAAGTAGCGCAAATTTTCCTCGGACGGCATGGCAACAATGCCGGGCACAGGGTCCAGCACTAGACGGTCTGTTTCTTTGATGATTCTCTTGGGTAACGCAGCCATGGTGATGGTGGAGGGAGTCAGGGAGCGATTCCCGAGATCACCACACACGCGGTCGTGCGCGCACCATAAATGGTGGGGGGAAGCGAGATTCACTGTGGCCACGAGGAGTGTGAACGCACCAATGGCGAGGAAACGTTGACGAGGAAAGAAAAAAGGGAGAAAAAGGAGAAGAGATAGAGAGAGAACGAGAAGAAGAAAGGGAAAGAGAAGAAGAAAGAGAAAGAGAAGAAGAAAGAGAAAGAGAAGAAAGAGAAAGAGACAGAAAAAGAGAAAGATAGAGTCCAGACGATAGAGGGTGCACTCGAAATAGAGCGTGCAAAATAGGCGAGAGTGCAAAATAGAGCGCAGAGTAGAGTGCACTGGCACAATGGAATAGAGTACACTAACGCATCGGCCTGCGGCAGCGGCAAAGAAGATACCGTTGTGCCGATTCCAGCCAGGAGCAGTGGCAGGCAGCACACGGCGGCGGATAATCCACAGAGGGTGCCACGGATAAATCCAAGCAAGCGTGGCCGGCCCAGCAGCAGAAAGATTTCCAGAAGGGTAGCGCGGCATGGGCCACTTGCCGCATGGGGAAATTTCCATCCAGCAGTAGTGACGCGGGGCCGCGCCAGCGCACGGATTAGGAAAGGTGATGAGAGACGTTACCGAAAGAGGTTTGCAAAAATGGGCCCGCGAGCCAGCAGCCCGCAGAGAGCACAAGCGATGGACCGATTCGGCAACTCTGGTGTTCGGCGCGCCCATATATAACTACCCTTGCAGGGACGCCGGCGGGAAGCAGGCACGAAAGCTGATCCAGGCGAGGCGCGACCCCAGGCGCACCAAATAGGGTCTCTGCCATTGAGCGTCAGCCAAACGAGACGGCCAACCGAGTCAGCCAAACGAGTCGGCCAAGCAGAGAGCCAGCCAGAGCAGGATCCGCTCCGTTCCGTGCAAGACTACAAGATTCGGTGCAAGACTCCGCCGTTGCTTAGCCCGCGACAGGCCCGCACCCCAGCGCATCGCGCGCACTGAAAAACAACTACCACGCCAACACCATCACCAGCATCAGCATCAGCATCCGCACCAGCCATGAGCAGACTTCCACAATCGTCGCCGTTTTCGCACAAGCTCGTCGTGGGCACCGTCGCCACTGTGATCGGATGCTACGGGTTCTGGAAGGCCAGCGCGGACTTTGAGTTCATCAAGTTCGAGCCGCGGCCGGCCGCCGACGTCGAGCAGCGCAAGCGCGACCACATCGGCATCCAAATGAGACAGCTGGAGACACGCACGTTGAACTACACGCCCGAGGCCCAGCAGCGGCTCCGCCAGCGCATGGAGGAGGAGCTGCGGGCACTGGATCGGGACTAGAGCCCTAGCTCGCGCCGAGCGGTTTGCGCCGGGCCGGCGACGGTGCGCGCACACCGCGCCATGCAGTTGGAGCCACTGCACTTAGTTTACCCGTTCGGGCGAAAGCACAACAACGGTGCCATTACAATGCCGAGACGGGCACATTCCGGCGAGGCCGCACAGAAGCGAAGCGATGCCGCAGCAGCGACGCAGCGGCGCAGCGGCGCATCGACACTTTCCACACTTGGTGGATGTGGTCTGCCTGCGCAGCGCTGCCTGGGTGGCTTTCCGCGATGGCGCAATTGGCGGGCGGTGCGCGCCTAACCCTGGCCCAGCCACCATTCCACCATTCCACCACCGCTGCCACCGCTGCCACCGCTGCCACCGCTGCCGCCGCTGCCGCCATTGCGGCTTTCAATTTCCGCTTCCTCTCCCGTCGTCGCCGCTGCCTCTCCGGCTTCCACGCCTCTGCACGCAACACCAGCGCCACACGATGGCCATGCGGACGGAGCGGCTGAGGTGGCGGGCGCACTCGCGCTGCCCATTTGCCAGCGGGCTTCTAGGGCCGTTGCGGCGCGCGCCTGCACGCGTGCAAACGATGGCTAGGGCAGAGCGAAACGGGGCGGCGTTTTGGCTAGAGGCTCAATACAGCTGGCCTTGGAAACCGTCCAGGTCCGCCGCTGAGCTGCCCACTGCGAACTCACTCGGACGGCGCCTTATGTGGCTTTCGCGGGCCGGCGCCTTCCCGCCGGCACGCCGTGCTGTCGCGTGGTTGCCCGCCCACCACCGCCTGCCGCCCACCACCGCCTGCTCGTTTAGGTCGCTCCGGTGGCCCGGCCTTCCTGTTCCGCTCCAGCCGCCATCCTCGGTCCGCTTCGTGCAGCGTGGCCGTCCCCTCTTCTACTCATTGGCACCGCTCCTCCGCACAGACGCCCGTTCCGGGTGGAGCGGCGGGGAGCCGATCGTTTGCGCGGGGCCACTTAAGCTACCAACCGTGGCAGCCGTCTTTGGCGCGCTGTGGGTGCGGAGAAGCCTGAGCGAGCGCCGGTTGCTGGCCTGCACCTGGCCGGTGCACTGCTGCCGGCCCGAACAAACGGGCACCCGTCTGCACGGCCGGCCACAGTGCCTTTGCGCTCGGGAAGCATTGGCTTCGGCTGCAGTCACCCCATCGCCCACCGCAAAAGCATATTTCTGTGCCCGGGTGCCTGCTCAAGCCGGCGCAAGGCCTGACGCCTCGCTGCCGCCTTCGATGTCACCGCGAGATGCCGGTACAGTGCGTCTCGTAATTATGCACATGCCTTGGCCCATGCCTAATCGGGAAAGACTGCGTGCATAACGAAAACAACTCGTCTCTACGCATGTGCACGAAACTCTCACCCACTGTCATTCGCTCCACCGTCGCATGGTCTGCCCCATCAAGGCACAGCTGCAATGACGCCCGAAGCGGCCGCCACGCGCCCGAACGCCGCCCCGCGCTTAGCCGCCCCGGCCGCGTTTCCCCACGCCCGAGTCATGTGTGCCGCTCGACCGTGGGCGCCAGATTGGCACCATATCTCCGTATAGTACATACAGCGGCCCCTCCTCACGGCTCCTAATTAGGCAGGAACAGAGATGGCTGTGCGGACGCACCTGCACACAGAACAAAGCTTTTGCCTAATGAGTTAAAGATCGCGCATGAAAGCTTGATCCTTGTAAGCACTTAACCTAAACAGGTATTTTGTCGAGATTCCCCTCTTTGTTCGCTGTCTCCATAACCAAAGGCCCATAGCACCAAACCATCGGGCCCGGGTGCCACAACGGCTCGCTCACAGGCCCGCCCGGATGGATGTTGGGCGGCCGGCCGCCGCGAAAATCACTCATGAAGGCCGCCTGCTGCCATCGCCTTATGATGAGCCTGTCGGCAGCGCCGTATGCCAGCTTGTCGCCGGACAGGCATCGAAGAACTGTTTTTTCCTTCGCGGTGCAGTGAAATATGGGGTACTTCAATAACGTATCCCAATTAGGTTTATGAAATGCATCGGCAGGCCGCATCATGCATTGCAGATACCCGATTAGGCGCATAGACGCGGCGCGTCATTCCTCGAAATTCACCTTTGGCGGGCCATCTCGAATGGCTCCAACTCTGTACGACGCATCTTGGAACGCATAGCATGCTGCTCCGGAGATACTTCTCCCCTCTCGAACGCAATCCACATCATATATATATCTGCGCCGTCTCCCCCGTCTTTTGGCTTGTCATCACCACTTTTTTATTCATTGAAAGCCGCGCGCTCCACAAGACTCAGTATGTCTCCGGTGCCTCATCGTGCCTCTTGCTTCCTACTAACACCCAGAAATGAAGGTAGCCCCACCCGCAAACGGAAAGAAGTTGTGGAGAGTCAAGAGAACAGTCTCCTCCGGCAACGCCCACAGCCTGGACGCCAACTCGTCGCTCGAGTGCTTGAACAACTCGTTGAGAATCTCGTCCGCCGCATCTCTGTTCATGATGAAGCGGGCCCCATTGAAGCGGCCCAAGGCCAAGCCGGGCATGCCCAAGGACTTTCTCTTCGTGGACTTGAGCCCCATCAAGACGGACGCCGAGGACGCCTGCAAATCGACAGATCAAGCATCGGCCGCATCTTCGCCTGCCAGCGCCGCCTCGCCGCTCTCGTGCACGTCGCTCAGCTCGGCCACGTCTTTTGAGGACGACACGGCCATGGCGCCCATGGCCGACTCCATGCCAATGCTCGATGACAACGTGCTCTTGGGCTTGGGCATCATGGATGTCAACTACGGCATGGACTACGGCTTCCAACAGCCACTCTACGACTACGTTCCTGCCGTGTCTCAGAACACAGCTTACCCATCCAACCAGTGCTTGCAGGCAAGCTACTTGGCCCAACAGGTGACTGGCTTCGATGCTTGTCCGCCTCCAAAGCCACAACCAACTCCCCAGCAAAGCATGTCCCCCCAGCATGCGCTTGGGTCCCCCATCAACTTGCAGGAACGCATGCACAAGAGATCGCTGTCCAGCTCGCTGGTCTCCAGCCGCAAGTCCACCGGTGGATTGCAGTTCAAGACATACAACGGTCCCAACTCCTCCAGCGGAGTGAGGAAGACCCTGCAGCCCAAGAAGGTCAGAAGAACCTTGTCTGAGCCCACTCAGAAGATTCTCTCGTCCTTGCAAACAGCACCTGTGTCTCAGCAACAGCCATTCACCACTCCAGAGCAAGAGAGCTCTGAGAAGCCTCAATTCCCCGAGAGTTCGACCTTCGATGCTTTCATGATGTCGTCTGCTGGCCTGGACTTCACCCCCAGCACCGATTTCTCTGATTTTTCCGACTCCGAAAACTTAGACTTGTTGCTAGACCCAGTGTTGTTGAACGACACTACGTTCCAGCCCAGCAAGCCTTACAAGGAAGACTTTGATTTCTCCAGCTTCATCGCTATGTGATTGCCAACTACTTTTACCAACTATACCCCATTTATGCATGAGTCCATGACCACAGACTGTCGCCAAACAGAAGCCGCCGCTTTTCTTTCGCTGCGAACTTTTCGTTTTCGCTTCCACTTTTCATTTTTCAACCGAATTATTTATTCATCTATTTCGTTGGCACTCGCCTGCCCACTGCGCATTTCCGCTTTTAGGCTTTTAGCCTCAATTTCGCATTGCCTCCTTTTGGCACGGCGACTTCTGCTTGTCTCGACACGTCTGCGAATCTTGGCCACTTACAATTTCTATCATAATACAAGTACTGTACATCGCTTCGAAGACCATCCTGTAGGTAGTTCGTCCCCCCCGCACTTTTTAACTCGCCAAATCGGCTATGGACGCGCGACCCGGAGCGAGCGGAGGACCCGCATGAAGAAGTCTCACACTTTTCTCTCAATTAGGTCAGGCCGAGCTCACTCGACCAGATAGCAGTTTGCTGTTTCTAATCCTGAAAATGACGCCTATTTTTGCCAGAAAATTCTCAGAAGCTCCATACGAGTAATATCGCCTTCGGGGCAGCTGGATAAGGAGCTCACTTGAGAGAAGTGTTTCAATGAAGAGCGTCTCCTTACAGAGCTGCACAAAGCGGCTTTTATCTCCGACGGTAGTGCAGCGCATAGCATGACAACATTGTCGTACAGCAACTCCTAATCTTCTCTCGCATGAGACTACGCAATGGACTACCCCACATTGTCAAATTCTAACATGTGTTCTTGCTTTTGCATAAAGTATATTGCTCGATGGACGCAAATAGGAGACGCTAGCGTGCCACCCGCTAAGTCGAAGCGGAATGTCAAAAAGTGCTCTCTGGTTGGCGCCGCACCACATGGTCTTTTCCGTCTGCCTCACACAGAATTAAATATTTAATGCCATCGAAAAACTGTCGGCAATTTTTTGAAAGTCTGCCGCCTGGGTGTCCATTGGCATCGGCAGTGGCACATTATTCTGCTCCGAAAGCCGCAGATTTTGGGTGGATGATACCTGTGACTGATTGGAGTCGTCGGCGTAGAAGTCGTTTCTCGAAGCCTGGTCAGCAGACTGGTTCATGGGGTCCATGAGTCCATTTGCATCACCTGCAAACGAGATCATACTTTGCATGTCATCGTCAAGATGACCAGCTGTCTTGAAGGGAAGGACCAGCGATGCGAACCCGCTGGTCATTTTCTTTTCACGCAAGGAAACCGCCGAAAGGTTCAAGTTTTCGAGCGGGCCTTCCACAAGACATCCCTTTTCTCTGCAGTGAACGAGAAAGCGGTTCCAGATCTTGCTGTAGCTCAAAGATCTGGGATTACCGATCACTATCAAGCCGTTCTTTGCTCTGGTGAGTGCAACGTTCAACCGTCTGTGGTCTCCCAAAAACCCAATACTTTTCTCATCGTTGGCACGGACACATGATAAAATGATGTACTTCTTTTCTCTTCCCTGAAAAGCGTCCACAGATTGAATTTCAACCTTATCAAAATCCTCGTTGCCGTGGGTTTTGAGGCGCATGTATGTCCTGATGTACAACCTTTGACCCTCGTACGGGGTGATGATACCGATTTCCTCGGCGGGGACACCATCCGAGATAAGGCGAAACACGGCCTTTTCGACGTTCAATGCTTCCACCCTGTTGAGATATGAAAAACCAGTTCCGCTGATTTCCTCTTTACCATATGTTCCCCAGAACATCAAGGGATGTCCAGGAACAGGCCATGGGAATGTTCCTCCAGGGCGTTCACTAGCGGTGACACCGTTTTGAAGAGAGCCTTCGTAGAACATATTTGACGGAAATTCCGCAATAGCCGGATGCATACGGTACTGTAGATCGAGCCTAATGGGAATGTTTCCCAAAGATATGAGCCTCTCGAACAATGACAGCGATAGGCCAGCTTGTGCTGCTCTGTTTTCGATCACGACAGGCCCCAATTGCTGATGATCACCCACCAAAATGACACGCTTTGCTCCTCTTACAATGGGGATCATCAATTCCGGCTCCCTTGCTTGTGTGCTTTCGTCAATCAAAACGGTATTGAACTTACCCACGATTCTCGGGTCGCTGGCGTTAACACAGGTAGTACAGACTATGGAGGCTTCCAGAATGCAAGAAGACTCCATCTTCCGCAATCTTTTCGCCACATTCTTTTCGATCGAGAAAGAGTCCGACAGCAATTGTCTCCGCAATTCTTCTGGGAGGCGAGATATGGCACGCTTGCGGACGCAGCTGGAAACGGTGTCTATTTCTAGAGTCTCCATAGTCTTCGAGTAAACTCGGACAACATTCACCCCAATGATCTCGAGCTGACGTGTGATGTTGTCGACAGCAATGTTCAGGGGTGCGCAAACCAATATTTTCTGATCAGCTTGGAGCGCTTTGGACAAATGATAGATGAGAGATGCAGATACAACGGTTTTACCGGTTCCAGGAGGACCCTGGATGATCAGAAGGGGGCGAGTCATGGCGGAGATCAACGCGTTTCTTTGGGATTGATTGAGACTGACGGTGTTGGGAACAGACAAGTCTTCTGGAATCTGGATGGGGAGCTTGACGTCGTTGGTATCATGTCCCAAAATAGCATGACGGATGGATTTGCCCGTGCATGAGGGCACTGTGGCGAAGTAGGAGAGCGCTTTGATCATCCTGGCATATACAATGCCGCCCCACAAAAACTGCATGGTGAAGCCCGTGGTGACGTGGACAGGAGCATCCTTTCTGTCAGCGGCAGAGATCACCTCCATGGTGTACAGCTCCTTCGTGGAGGTTGGGAACGAAACAATGCGGCACACAGCACTCCAAGACTCAGAGCCCGTCAAGCCAAAGTTGTTGATGGAGAGCCGGGCCTCCTCTCCGACGCGTATGGAGGGGTCGGTCTGATCGTACACGGGCAAGATGAAGTCCACGAGAAGAGTCTTGCGGCGGCGCACCCAGGCGATTGAGGAGAGGTTGACCTCGTTTGTCTCCTTGAGCTGGCGGTCTTTTTCGGCCTCCGCCTCCACGAGCGGTATCCACGAGTTGTGGTAGGCCACGCCGTCGATGTAGCGCAAAAGAACATGAGGAAGCGCCTCCTTCTGCTCGGCGGCAGCCGGATCTTCTGCCAGCGGATCAGCCTCGAGCCACAGCTTCTCGAGGGCCTCGGCCGTCTGCGTGGTAACGTCGAAGAGCGCCGGCTCGGCCACGGGATCGGGCACGGGCGCGATCCACGACAACAACGAGCGCAGGTCGACAAGCGGCTGCCAGTCGCTGGTCTCCCAGTTGATGTCCCGCTGGTGGGCACACGGCATGCGGCACAAAATGACCACCACCTTGTCCTGCTTGGCCGCGACGAAGCCCAAGGAAAAGACGTTTGTGTTGCCGCAATTGTAGCACTCCAACGTCTCTGCGCCCAACGGCGACTGCTCGTTCAAGCTGACGGTCTTGTGGCGCGAGCGCACCAAGTGGTGGACGATGTGGGAGGCCGCAAGGCTGCCCTTGCCGTTGCAGAACCACTTCTGGCACGCTGTGCACTGGACCAACGAGGACGCCGTGTTGAGGCGGCAGTACGAGCAGGCCACGGGCTCTTGTGCGGGGTGGGACGGGGGCCCGACGGGCGCGAGTTCCGCTGGGAGCGGGTCCAAGTGTGGCGCGGCGTCCTGTTCGGCGGAGCTCATCACGGATGGTGTGGTTGGCTCTGCTGGGGTGTGCTCGCTGGCGATGAGAAAATTGTCGGTGTGCTGTACAGGAAGCGAGCGCGGCTGGCGGCGCGAAGAGCGAGGTGGGCTGGGGCAGCCGAGGTGATTTGTAGTTAAGATCTCGAGTATGTCCGTCCAAACTCAGTCCGACTCTTCTCTTTTCTCTTTTCTCTTTTCTTTCTCTTTTCTTTCTCTTTTCTCTTTTTCTTTCTTTTCTCTTGTTCTCTGTCTATCTCTTCTATTCTCTTTCATCTGCCGCGCGACTCTGGGGCCGGAGCCATCGCCAGCCGGCGCGCGCCGTGGCACCGCTGCACGGCCCGCAGTAGAGCGGCGCCTGCGCCAGGCACAAGCCAGAATATGCCACCAGCCGCCGCCGGGCCAATGGCGCCAAATGGACCAGCGACTGCGGCCGCGGCGCCACAGAAAAACCCGCCGCTGTTGGCCCCGCCGTCCTGCGCTCGGCCCGCCGGGTCCTGCTCCTCCTTTTGCCGCCGGCCCCGCGGCCGCCGGCCTTTCCACGCGCCTCGCTTGGCCACTGGCCGGCGTGGAGGCCGGCTTCCCTGCGCAAACTTATGCGCGCAGCCGGGCCCGCCGCGGCTCTATGGGGCTGATGGGCCCACTGCAAAGAGAGGCCAAGAGGCCGTCGAGCGTTTGGCGCCCGCGGTTCGTCTTTCTCCCCAAACAGGGCCCGGTGCCATCCCACTCGGTCCGGTGCC
Source organism: Metschnikowia drosophilae (assembly GCA_002893705.1). Classification (NCBI taxonomy): domain Eukaryota; kingdom Fungi; phylum Ascomycota; class Pichiomycetes; order Serinales; family Metschnikowiaceae; genus Metschnikowia; species Metschnikowia drosophilae. Next base: position 52,679 of record NXHC01000011.1, read on the forward strand.
ACCGAGCCCCGGGACCGGCCCCAAAAATGTCCCCTGCCGTTTGTCGCCGCCTCGTCCGTTTCCGCTGGTGGTGGTGCGCGCGTCTCAGACGGAAATGATGTCAAGCCGCGCGCTCCCGTTAGGGCAAATTCTCGCTATCGTTTCCAGCGCTCGGTATCACCTCTCCACCGGCCCCGTGTCTTCCTCCGCCGCCGCCAACAGCCGCCCATCTGCCACTGCTGCATCCGCGCCGCCTTCATCTGTCGCCGCCCAATTCTTAGCAACGTCCCCGCTGCGTCCGGAGCCTGCCCTCGTCCACTTCACCGGCTCTGTCCCTCTTCAGAAGCCGCTCCAGCTCTCACCGGCCCTCAATTGTGCCGCCCCTTTGCCTTCTCGCCCGCCGCCGCTCCCAGTCTTCCTCCCGCAATGCCTAGACAGTCGCTGTTTCACAAGGCGCTACTACGTGACAAAGGCACCTTCTCCGCCACCGACGTGCTCGTCTCGCGAGACAACTTGACGTGGGCCGCCCAGGCCGCCGTCAACTTCAACGCAGACGGCTCCGTCACCGCCGTGGATGCCGCTGGCCGCTCCGTGGTGCTCGTGACAGAGCTCCAGTCCGCGTCCGTGCAGATCTTGCCCTCGGTGTCCACGCACAATCTTGTGCCCAAGAGACGCTTCGGCAAGCCCCGCAGCGACTCCGACGCCTCGTCTGCCGCAGACGACCCGCCCGTCGTGTTCATCCGCTCCATCAGCAACGAGAAGCTCTACCTCAAGGCGCTTTCCAAGGCCATGCTCGTGGCCATTCTCCTGCCCTTGATGGCCTGGCAGAACTTGAAGCCCCAGGGCATTGCCAAGAAGTGGTTTGCCCAGAACCGCGCCCTTTCGGCCGCCACCGCCGCCCACGAGCCCCACGAGCTCCTCGTGTGCCGCTTCAAGATCTACGGCCCCATTCCCACAAAGTCCAAGTCCGTCAACGTGGTTGCCGGGCCGCGTGCTCCGTTGTACTTCGACGATCTCGACGCTTTCAGCCTGTCCGCCGCAACAGGCAGCTCGGCTTCCGACAACAGCGTGCCCGAGGGCTGGTTCTACACCATGGGCGTGTTGAAGTCAAACGGAATGCTCAATTTCATCACAGAGCTCGACGGCGCGTTGTTGTATTCCATCGACATGAAAGAAATCTTTTCGTCAGAAATACGCGAGCTCCACCACTCCATTTGCAATTCCCCCAACACTCTTTTTATCGGCCACATCGAGGAGCTCAGACTCAACAACGTCATCAAATCCGTGAGCACAGTCACTCCCGACGTTCTTCACTCCCAGAGCTTGCTCACAAAGGACAAAAGACCGGTCGCCAACAACATGCGCATATTAATCGAATTTCCTTTGCACATCGACTTGGAGGACTGGTTTGTTGGTTTGAACTACTTTTGCAAGAGAGAGTACGTCGGCGCCTTCGGTCCCAACTCCACACTCATGCAACAAAACACCACCAAAGTGGTTGACATTGAGGGCACTATCGATGCTGATACCACGAAGGACTCTTACTCATCGAATGTGGACAAATCTTTCCAAAGCAACAACACCGCTATGACCGCTGTGCCAACCGATGGAACTCCGGATCTTAACCTGTTCCTGAAAGAGAACTTGCGGGTCTCAAAGAAGGTCACGATTGATATCATTGAGGCCAAGTTCGATGCTGGCTCTCCCAGTGAAAACAAATCAGGAAAAATTTATGGTGAGGTGATCATATGGGGTTTTCCATGGGCGAGGACATCCAAGGTGACGAATTCGGCCAACCCGTTCTGGAAAGAGCAGTTTGCCACGGATTTGCCCATACTGACACAAATGTTGCGCATTCTAATCAAGGAGAGCTCTTCATCTGGCTCTCAAACTGATCGAGTTATCGGAACGGTTTATATCACCCCCGACATTTTGACGTCCAAGCAAAAAAGTCTTTCTACAATGATAGACTTGAACCTGGCCTCAGATGAGCCTCTTTCATCGTCTATGACTGGAATGAATTTACTCAAGGGTCCATCAACGCAGCCAACGCCAGGAAACAACATCGTTCGCTTATCAATCTACGATTCCGCCAATCATCCAATCGGAAAGCTTTTATTAACAGTGGATTTGAGAGAATACCTCATTCCTCCTCCATCTGATTTCCGCAGTCTTGAAAGCATGTTGCTCCATTGTCCGATGAAGCAGCTTATAGAATTTTGTGAACAATCTGTCGATGCGTCAGAGTTTCAAAATGTGAGTTTCATTCTTCTAGATATATTTCAGAGCTTGAATATCGAAGATCAATGGTTCAAAGCTCTCATTGAGGCAGAATTAGTCTCCGTTGACGAAATGACACGGAAAAACTTTGCAAAAAAATCATTTCATTCTTCGCAAAGTAACAACGTCTTCAATACCTTGTTCAGAGGCTCTTCCATTTTCACTAAGTCTTTAGAGAAGTACATTTTCAGAATTGGCCAAGAATACTTGGAAAAGGTTTTCGGAAACTTCTTCGACAAGATATCTAGTCAGAACAAAAGTTGTGAGATTGACCCACGCTATGTGAGACTTCAAGAAAGGGCGAGAAAAAAGGGAATAAATCTCAATGTATTAGAAGAAGGAGATGAAATCGATGACGAAAGTGATGAAGATGAGCTTGACTCAGATGACGAGCGTGAAGAAGATGAGCGAGTCTCGAAAATTGTGGAGGAAAACTACAAAAACTTGCTTGGTTACAGTGAAGAAATCTGGGCGAAAATTATTTCCACGTCTAATGATCTTCCTCAACAGATTAAGAACCAACTCAAAAATTTCAGAACAAAGGTCGAGCTTGCTTGCGACCCGCTGGATAAAGCCACATCCTTGAATTGTTTGAGCGCATTCATGTTTTTGCGATTCTTTTGCCCAGCTATTTTAAATCCCAAGCTTTTTTATCTTACCAAAGAACATCAAACGGGTCATGTTCAACGAACGCTAACTTCGATAGCTAAAATCCTTCTCAATCTAGCTAATAGGCAAAAGTTCAGTCCCCATAAAGAGGCGCACTTGGTGAAAATGAATGAGTTTTTGGGGAAACATGAAGGAGAGGTGTTGGAGTATTTCGATAAGATCACCGGAAGAAAGAATGATTTCAATGAAAAAGTATTAGATTTGAGTCACGAGATGAAACGATTTGATCTAGGCTTGAGTGAAGATTTGACATCCAACGAGCTTCCTACCACTCCATACCTCATCGATAAGTATTTGAGACTCACAGAATTCATTCATCTTGTTCAGCTCAAGGGGTCGGTAAATGATGGCCAGCGGCGTATCCAGTCAATGTCATCCGGAAGTATTAGCGCTACCTTAAATTCCGTGCAATCAGCTCCACGGGATAGTGTTTCACCACCGTCAGCTATCAGAGCAGCTATCGGAGTTGAGGGAGATGACGTTCAAGGAAGCTCTGAGGACATACGCCTTAATGATGAGCGGAATGTCTACCAGATCGGATCCTTAGAGTTTGAAAAGTCCGAGTTCTTGGATCTCGTTGGAGATAATGAGACAGAAGGATTCATCAAGTCGTTGTGCCGAAGCAACGAAGAAATTTTCTCCTTCATCACGTCCAATGTGACTTTGAAGGATCTTCAAAAGCAAAGCACGAACATCGTGAAGAACGTGAATGATTTTGCAACCAAGTTGTCCAGAGCTGAAGCTGTTGGTAGTTTGCAGCACGACGAAGTATTATGGCAAGCGTTTGTTGACTACGTTGTTTCGAATGCTTGTCTTGATTTGAGCAAGAACAGCCTTGTTTACTGTGACCCGAATTTCCAGTCGAGCCCCGCGACGGGCCAGAGGAAATTGGTGGACAACGCTCTATCGGTGCTTAAGCTCAAATTCTACTCAGAGCACAACGGAAGCGTGGTGGAGAGTTTCAGCTCCAACTCACTCGCAAGCTTCACCAAGGGCCAGACCAAAAATCCGTTTAAGCGGTGGCTCAAGCGAGACTGAGCATTTCTTAAACGCATATAGATGAAACAAGTCGTTTGGCAGGTCATTGTAACAGAATAGGCGCCCAGAGCAACATTCGCAGATGCGCAGTGACTAGGCGCGGTCATATTTTGTGCGGGCCCAGATGTAGGAAAAAAAATACGTGTATCACAGGATAAGCCTCAACAAAACCACAGCCCAACGTTTCTCCGTCAACATGGCCACCGAAGAAGAGATCCTCCAGTCGTTCCCACAAGTTTGTGCCCCAACAAACCAAACGGGCTACACCTCTAACTTGACCGCCGAGCAGAAGGCCACCTTGCAACAGCTCAAGGATGACTTGACCAAGCTCGGCTACACCCAGCGTTTGGACGATGCCAACTTGCTCCGTTTCTTGAGGGCAAGAAAGTTCAACCTCGAGAAGGCCAAGACCATGTTCGTCGACTGCGAGAAGTGGAGAAAGGAGTTTGGCACAGACACCATCTTGTCCGACTTTCAATACACTGAGAAGCCGCTTGTGGCCAAGATGTACCCTCAATACTACCACAAGACGGATAAGGACGGCCGCCCCGTTTACTTTGAGGAGTTGGGCAAGGTTTATTTGCCAGACATGTTGAAGATCACTACCCAGGACAGAATGTTGAAGAACTTGGTGTGGGAGTACGAGCTGTTCACCAAAAACAGATTGCCATCGTGCTCGAGAAAGCAGGGCTACTTGGTGGAGACCTCGTGCACCATCATGGACCTCAAGGGTATCTCCCTCTCTGCTGCCTACCAGGTTGTGGGCTACGTCAAGGAGGCTTCGAAGATCGGCCAGGACTACTACCCAGAGAGAATGGGTAAGTTCTACTGTATCAACGCGCCCTTTGGCTTCTCCACTGCGTTCAAGTTGTTCAAGAACTTTTTGGACCCTGTGACCGTCTCCAAGATCCACATCTTGGGCTCCTCGTACAAGAAGGATTTGCTCAAGCAGATTCCCGCAGAAAACTTGCCCACCAAGTTCGGCGGCTCCTCGGAGGTCACCGACGAGGAGTTGTACTTGAAGGACTTTGGTCCTTGGAGAGACCCCCAGTTCATTGGCCCAGAGGGCGAGGCTCCCCGTGCGTTCGCCCAGTAGATAAGCTTCCCGCAGCCCGCGGCGGCCAGCGCCTTCCAATCTCATAGACTGCTATTTGTCGTGTTTCTGTAGCTTTAAAAAGAGGCCCACAGCTTTGAGCAGTGCTTTCTGTAGTCTTCCCACTGCGTGTGGTGGAGCATTTCGGTACCTTTTAGCCTTCGCTCCTCCATCCGCATTTTTCCACCACCATCGCGCTCGCTATGGACGCGTCTAAGGACTCCTTCTTCGTCATGGCCGACACGCAATTTGCATTCCAGCAATCGCTTCTCTTTTCCGAAACGGTCGCTACCGCCGATGAACAGCCTGCTGCGCCAGGCTCCCCACCTGTGGCCGAAGCCACAGACTTTTCGCAGTCGCTTCTCTTTCAGGCGTCCGCGTCTGTTCCAGGCCAGAGCACACCACCCAACGAGTCCCAACGCCCCGCGGAGCCCGGAAAAACCGTCAGATTGAACAGTGGAAAAACACTCACTTTGAAAAAGCGCACGAAGCAGCCGCCGGCCGTGGATTTCGGCTCCGACGACGCGTTGCTCGACATGGACAGGCTCCACGAACGCGTGGCGGCTCGGGAGGAGGCCCGCAAGCACCGAGCGCTGATTCAGCGTTTGCTGGCTGATGAGGCACTCGACAGCAACGGCCTGTCGCTCCTCTGGGCCGACAAGTACAAGCCGCGGTCGTTTCTCCAGATCTGCCCGGCCGGAAACGAGAGCCAGTATCGGATGGTGATGCACTGGCTCCGCAAGTGGGGTTCTGTTGTATTCAACAACCCGCGTGTGGACGAGCCAAACGTGGACCACTTGGGCCGCCCGTCGAAGAAACTACTATTGGTGCATGGGCCTCCGGGCGTGGGCAAGACGGCCGTAGTGCACCTTTTGGCCCAGCAGATGGGCTACCACGTCCAGGAGCTCAATGCCGCCAACAGCATGGACTCCATGCATGGTGTGGAGCTGGTGCCGGGCGCTGCCAGGTTCGCCAATGCCACTGCGGCGTTGAAGCTCAAAATCAAAAACGCATTGACGACAAACACCATCACGTCGAACGGGAAGCCTACTTGCTTGGTGGTGGATGAGATTGACTCTGCCATCAACGCCGGCGATGTTGTGAAGGTCATAACGGAGTTGGTCCACACTGACCAGAGAAACACAAGAGCCGAGGAGTCTAGCGGCACAAGAGGAAAAGAAAAGAAGAAGTTCGTCTTGAACCGTCCCATAATATGCATTGCCAACGACATCTTCAATGTGTCCACCAGATCAGGTAACGTGAACCCGATGGAAAAGCTCCGGCCCTTGTGCGAAACGGTGGCCTTCCGCAAAGCAACCAGTACCCTGGGCCTTAACGGGAGAATAAACGTTTCCGGGCAGAAATCGGTGAAGGAGTTTCTCTCGGATATCAGCCAGAAGGAGAAACTCAACTTGGACAGAAAGGAAGTTGCAGAGATATTCGAGGTGTGTGATGGCGATATCCGTGCATGCATCAACCACCTCCAGTTTGCTAGCCGAAGCTTGGACTCCGCCATGCACTCGAAACCAAGCGCAGAGAACCTCCACACGAAAATGGACTCACAGGTGTCGTGGTTCACGCTTGTGGACCTGATATTCAGAAGAAATCAACACGTGTCGAAGGAGGACGACTTCGAGGCAATGCTTCATATGTTCTCTTCTGGTGACGGCAAAGCTGCAGTGTCGGGATCGCTAGATAAGGTTATTCGAGGATGTTTCAATAAGTACCTCGATGTGGTATATCTTCAGGACGACTCTCTTGTTCGACCAGCAGAGATAAGCGACTGGCTATATTTCTATGACACGTCTGCCATGAGTGGAGGCAGCTCCCTCTTCTATCCCTCTCTCACGGGATTGAAATTCTGGTCGATGTTCAGTGACATCAACCCACAAAAGTTCCGAACCATAGATAGCTTGGTGCCGAATGCAAAGAACCTCGACTTTGAGCTGTTCGAGTTCATGAAGCAAAATAGGTCAACCGTGAGAAAGTTGGTTGAGCAAATTCCCGTCGAGCTCAGAGCGTGCTACAGTGGTCCATCTGTGCACAGTGATTATTACGTCTGCGAATTCATTCCGGTTCTCGACAAAATGCTTTCGCCTGACATTGGGTCTTCGAAAGTCAAAAGCTCTCTTCGGAAGCACGAGGCTGATCAAATTGAGAAGTTAGGTTTGCTAATCAAAAACTTCAGCATAAACCTAGAGACACAGAAGGATATTGAGACCAACCAGACGTACCTATTATACGGGCCAGACTGGGAAGGCATAACTCTTTTTTCGCAGGGACTGCAGAGCTTAGAACAAAAACGGAAGATCCTAAACACCAAAAGACTTTGGTTGTTCCCCCTTCTCCAAGCCGAAATAGACGCGCACAAGGTTATCAAACTATCCAAGAAACGCACAGAGGTGTCAGGAAACCTGTCTGAAGAAGCACCACAGAAAAAAGCACGCTTGTCCTCGTCCATTGAATTTTTCAAGAAGCAGTACAACAACATGCCATCTTCTGAGCCGGCTCATCCAGTTGCACGCGAAATGAGTCGTATTTGGGTGAAACACCACGAGGGTTTTTCAAATGCTGTCAGAAAAAACATAGGCTGGGTCGAGCTCTGGAGCTAGCGCCCGTACCGAGAACTGGATGCGAAACCTTGATCGGCGGCATGTGCTGTCTGAAAGAGCACTTGTTCAAACGGCGGCATTGAAATGAGATAGTCTTTTGTCTCTAAAGTATTAAATAAATAGATAAGCGGGTATTTTGGCTAAAAATATGGTGTAGAGCTAATCCGGTGCCCTTGATCTCCATATTGAGATGCACGGGCGCGGTTGGCACAGCGCTGATAAGACTGCAGAAAGGACACTGTGGATCAACATGAGTAACTACTTCTCTGACTTCATCAGCAAGTTTGGAGGTGGCCAGCTCGAGGGGGCGCCGTTCTCGAAAACAGAGGACCAGCCTGCTTCCAATGCGCTGATAAGCTTCATCTCCCTTTACAATCCGACGTGGGCACCAGAATCCGAAGAGGATCCACAGCTTCTCCATGAGCAGGTGTTGTTTTCCATAACGCCGCAAATTACCTCGGAGAACCGGACAAACGTACCTGACGAAAAGCATCTCAGAGACAACTTGAATTTGGTGGGGCTTTTGCGTGGCTCGTGCTCGCTACTTACAGATTTCGGCACGTTTGACAAGTCCTGTGTGATTCAAGTGACAGATGGCTTTATTGTGGTTGTGGAAATTGAAAAGAGTTTTTTCCTCGCTGTTTCTGTGCTACTCAATGAGGAAAATGTACAGAGCTCCAGCGTCGTCCGCAAGCAGATCGTGGCGCTCATCGAACAGCATCATGACAGGTACCGCCTTTTCTACGGTTCCTGGGACAGGCGACAGGCCCTCTTGAGCAGGAAGCAGTTTGCGAGCGAGCTCGAGAAGACATGGCTTTCTTTCTACGGCATTTATAACGAGGCCGCCAAGTTCACCCTGGGGGCGCCTAACTTGGGCTGGCCTACCCGAATGTCCAACGAGGGCTTCTTTTTGCTCTTTTCAAAGCCCGGCTTCAGGCTACCCGCATTGTCCGTGTCAGGTACAACGCACACGGACTTGAATGACGCAGCGTTTTCAAATGCACACAATGTTACTGCTATGATGACGATCAACGTCAACCAATTGGAGCCGAAGAAAGCCGGCCTCGTTCACAAAAGCTCTGCCTCGGGCGTGTCTGTGGACGATTCCTCATTGCTCTGCTTTTGCAAATTGTTGGAGTTCTTGGCAGCAAACGACTGTCTAAATCCAGAGCACTTCGAATCAGCTGACCATTTGGATACGACTCTCGAAGCAGTACGCGCCGAATGGCGGCGTAAGCAGGTAGAGTTGCAGAAGAAGTTAGCCGAAGCCAGCATTAGTGACAACATGGATGTCACAGACGACGAGGAAGCCGCGGCCGAACTGGGTCTTGCCATGTTGGACCCTGTGAACCTCACTAGCTCGTTGGTTCTGCCACTCACCGGCACCGTGCAAGGCTTACGTACTATTGGCTCGAGTGTTACTGATCATATTCTCGAGGCACCATCATGGATCAACAAACTCAACATCTTCGCGAATCCCTCTGATTCCGCTACGGAAAACGTCCTGGTGGAGAACGCCAATCAAACCGCATCATGCGAGGGGTTTTTTATTTCGGGCCCCACAGCCACAGACGTGAAGCAGCTTTTTGTGCATCTCACCACCACGCGAGACGGAGAAACTCAGATCATTGAGTATCTGGCCGTGGTCTACGTGCATAAAGACATTGTCACCGTGCTCTTCATTGAGTCCGGCTTGAGACAACTAGAAGACAGGGCGTTTTATACGACGCTACGAGAGGAGATTTTCGAGCCAATTACGCAGATTGCTTCCGAGCTCCCGACTCGAGGCGAAGCTGCTTTGAGCAGCAGCATCGGATCTTTGCCGGAGCTGGTGGCTTACGGCGTCAAGAATGGAGGCAACCACGAGGCCGATATTGACGAAGACTTTTTTTTCGTAATCTACGATAAGCTCAGTGGGTGTTATCGATCGTCGCTTCCGACGTTGCCAATGGGCGACTCTCTCATTCTTTTGCCAAAGCAGCAAAGGGCATTGCGCTCCAGTATGTTCCACTTGCATGACAACCTCATGAAGCACCTTATCGTGGAGCCCACCGCCAGCATGTTCAACCGAGACAAGAACGTGGTGGAACATCTACACAAGTTCTCCAGCAGCAAAGCATGCGATTGGATTTTTTATTTGATGCATTACAAAAACAAGGCCGTTCTCATTGTGCGGAGCCAAAACCACCGGACCAAGACGAAAAGCACCATTCCGCAGGACCCTGGGTACTTGTCTCACATAGCAGACCGCGTGTACGAGTCCACTAACTTGGGATTCTTGGACAACATCGGAACCGACGTGCGCCTCTGGCTAGGCGGGATGACAGAGGAGTTGAGTGAAGGCAGCGGCTAGATTGGTGGCAGCGGCTGGATTGGTGGCAGCGGCTAGATTTGAGTGACAGCAGAACACAGGCCGCGGGAACAAGGTATAGGCAGCAATAAAGCAAACAAAGAACGGCAGTAGCGGTGCTACACGTCGGGCACGGGCTGCAGGCTGGCCCATTTCAAGAAATGCGGCACATCCTTGGCCACCACCGAGTTGATGGACATGTTGGCAAGCCACTGCGGCACGTTGCCCTTGGCATCGGAGCAGGTGGTCATGACCCACGAAAGCTTGCCCTCATCGTAGTCGAGGCGTTCCACAGACGTGTACTGCGCGTCCACGACGTCGGCGTCCTTGCTGGCGTTGGGGAACAACGCGGGCGCAATGGCCACGCTTATGACGTAGGCCGACTTGTTGTCAGTGGACCGCAACACATGGACCAAGTTACAGAAGCGGCGCCTGTTCAACGGCCGTTGCAAGCGGTAGAAAGTTTCGACCAAGTAGCTGAACGCGTGGAAGCCCGGAGGCGGGTCCGGCAAGTCGTAGGGCGCGGTGTTGAAGTGGTAGAGCTCTTCGATGTAGTTCAACTCGTACGTGGTGTGGCTCTTGCCCATGTCCAGCGTGGAGCCGATGCTGTAGGCCAAGAGCTGGGCCCAGAGATCTGCACGTGCGTCGGGCGAGAGCTCGGCAAAGTCGTTGGAGCGGGCCACCCAGTGGTCGTGGTGGAGGTTGCGCTCGGTGGCGATCTTCACTGCCACCTTGGATGCCGCCTGCGGCACGGCGTATTTGTAGACACCAGCGCTGCTCCAGGAGGGGATCAGATCTGCAATTCCGCGTGACTGCTCAAAGAGCAGTGTGGAAGTGACACCGTCAAGGGTGTGGAGGGGAGTGGAGTTCATGGCTGATAAGAGCTTCGCAGCCGGGGCGAGGGCGATGCATGCGGTGGTGCGGCGCCGGGCAGGCAAACAGTGCACCCGTGCACCTGTTTCAGGGCGGCGTGCCGGCGAAAAGAGGGAGATCCAGGGCGGGGACCGTCCGGAGTGGTGGCCAAAACACGTGAGCCGAACCACATGAGCCGAAACAAATCCCGTGACAACGGCAGCACTGGGCAGGGGCAAACACGTGAACCAGAAGCGCTTCTCGGAAAACGGTGGCGCTTTGCCACCCGCCTCCACGAAAAAAACCGCCCACCGCGAGACTCCGCGCACGTGACGAAGGCAAATACGCTGCAGACTAAAGAGGGAAAGAAAAAAATCGCTAGATAGGTCTCCCACGCCATTGATAACAGCGCCGCTGCCCGATCCGCCAGCACCACCCGCCCGCCAACACCGCCCGCTTTCTCCAGCGCCGTCGCCTCCTGCCCGACAAAAAAACGCACGCCGCCGCCACCAGTGCCCGTGCATTGTTGCCTCCCTTTTGCCTCCGTTTTCGCCCACAGCAGAGCGTTCTCTCCGGCCCACATAGAAAAACCGCCTGTTCCACTGCTTCGCTGCGTGAGTTCATAGCGCCGCCACCCGAATTTTCCGTTTTTATTCTTTCCTTCCCACCGCCCGCCCACCGCTCTGCTATGTCCTTCTAAGCTAGGATTTCCACGCACCCCGGAAGTCGTTCTAGCAGTACACGAACAGCACCACCACCAATGAGAGAATCCAACTACAGATCCATAGCGAACAACAGGGCCGCAGTCACAATTACCACGAGCTTGTACGACAGGCGCGCGCTCGACGTCACCGCCGACAAGCCGTTGGTGAACTCGTTGAACCACCTCACGTACCTCGTGTCCTCCAGCGCCAAGGTCCGCGAGACGCTTGCCAACGACGGCGGCATCGAGCGCTTAGTCGAAATCCTCCACGAGTGCCAGAACGCGCCTTCCAGCCTGGGCAGGGACGTGTCTGACAGCGAAGGCAAGCTCTTGACCGCCTGGAAGTGGACTCTCGCTTTCCAGTGCCTTGTGCTCATTGGTACACGGGGAACAGAGAGCATTAGGCAAAAGGTAGTCCGTGCAGGCATGCTACCTGTCATTGCCACTGTTCTCGACAACTATATGCATTTGCACGAGGACACTTTTCTCAACATCATCGCAGGCATCCCTGCCTGTCTGAAATCCGCTTCATACTGCTCCAACTTCACACCCTTGGGCTCGCAGTCTCAGCAGCCCCGCCAGGCGTCGCCGGAACATCCAGACCAGCAAACAAACCAACCTCCATTCCAACAACCCTTGTCTCAACAGCATCAACAGCATCCCGTTCCTCATTTCAATGGAACCTCTCCCCACCTCCCTTACCAAGGCGTCTCTCCTCAGCAAGTCAATACTCCGCATACCCAACAACACCCCTTACATCAAATCACCCAAAATACTCAACACCGTGATCCTGCCACCGCCGCGGGGGCTCAAAATGTCAATTTCATGAACATTCGCTTCCCTGTGAACACCACAAGAAACTTGTCCGAGACAAACGCAGACCGAGAAATTGTCCCACAAGATATCCAAAATATCGAGCACCGTGAGCGCGATCTTCCCAATTCCATGGCCTCTCACGTTCCGCTCCACGTGCAAATGAACGCCAACACCGAGGGTTTATCCATGAAACAGCTCGACCCCAATGCTCTTCTCAACGGGACCACTTTGAACAGTTTGAACAGTGATGATTATGATAACCTCACTGTCAATCAATTGTTCAAATTAATCCGCGGAAACTACAACTTGGCTCAAGCAATCGATGCACGCGGCAATGTCAGAAGCTGCATCAGCAATGACATACGAAAGAGATACTTGTTGATAAGCATCATCAAGAAATTGCGCGAACAAAAAGAACATGAACAGATCTACCGCTACAAAGTGTTCAACAACGAATGTGACATGGATAACAACTTGCAATTCCTAACCAACATGTACCTTCGAGATGATGAATCAACAAATTTATTCATGACTATACACTCCAAGATCGCGCCGAGAAACTTCACCGATACAGGAGTCGTGATCCCCAGAGACGACGACATCGTTTGGTGTTTACAACTCTTGGCTTACATTTCGAAATATCCCCACCTCAAGACTGTGTTGCAGAATACGCATTTGATTTTAGAGATGAGTATCCGTGATAAGCCCTCGCATATCCTTTCCAGAGAGCAAAGGAAGTCCAAGGTGAGAAGCACTATCAAACGAAACATAATTCCTGACATGAGAGGTTTTGAAGAACATCTCAAAAAACCCAAGGATAAATCACAAAACCCGTTATCGCTCGCTGTTAATGGATTTGCACGAAGATTCAAGTCTTCACCCTCCAGCTCACCTCAAATGGGGGGCTTGAATTTACGAAACGACAACTTTGATCTTGCTCAAGATAGACTTGATCTTTGCAGTAATTTAGAGCAGCATGTTCTCCACAACGATCAGGATGTGCCTGAATTCGATGACGACCTTGACGAATACGACGATGATGACAGTGATCACAAAAACAAGGACGAGGAGGAAGACGTGGACAAGTATCTTTCGGCTTTTGAGGAGGACCTGTCCTCTACAATGAAAAACTCAAGCTATTTGACTAGACTCTACGATCTGATCATCGACGCGGAATCCATTGTTGACGATATTGACCGGGAACTAGCACTTTATCGTTTGAGCGAAAAGGTGAATGATTTTGTTAGAAAAGAGTGCAAAGATTTGAGTGATGTAATCACTGAAAAGCGGATCGAAGAAAAGGAAAGCCTTGCTCGAGTCTGGAATTACGATACATACGACAACTTCGACATTGATGATGATGACTCACTGTGGGATAATGACTACGACGAGTCATTGGTCGAATACAAAAAGGTCAACTTGTTTCCCATAGTTGAGAAATTTACCTTTCTAGCGGGAACTGATATGTTTTACTGGGCTGGTGTCATCATGCGGAACTCTTGCAGAAGAAATGATTTGAAAGGGAAAATAAGACAGTGTGGAAATTTAGAATGCGGAAAATGGGAAAGAGAACCTCGAGAATTCAGCAAGTGCAAGCGTTGCAAGCGCACTAAGTACTGCTCTAGAGATTGTCAAATGAGAGCTTGGCATTGTCATAAGAATTGGTGCGTTCCAAGTGCCTCTTCTTCTTCGTCTTCAACAACTAACAACTCTGGTCATAACGATAGTCTGCAAGATCGAAGCATGGGTGCAACTAATGCAGACCCTATCGCACCCCCCTCAAATAATCACGAACATAGCCACCAACATCATGGTGCTGGTCACGAAAGTCCGTTGCCTGAGCAATGATAAATCTTGATGTGTGTACGTTGTATAGTGTTTAATTATAGGTTGGGTACAACACTACTACGCCGGAAGATTATTTCTAGGCTATCTTTCAAACTTCTAGTCCACTCTTAGCTTCCGAAAATGATTTTAATGCATTACTAATTAAGTGTTAATGGTAAGCCGTGAAGGACTGGAGCAGCTCCGTTCAAGTATTTTAGAGTACAACTTGATCTGCTATGAGCGATGGCTTGGCCCAAATTGAGCGTTTCCGTTCCCAGAGTAAATAAGCCCCATTTCTGAAGCAAACTCATTGTGAATTTGTCGATATCCTTATCCGTCACATCCCACAAATTTGTTACAACTGCTGGTGCATCACAGGTGAGCCAGTCGAAAACATTGCTGGTGGGCTCCATTTTTCCATAGGTTTTTATAGCAGATGATGAACATCCCATTAAGAGAGCAACAGGTGCTTCGCTGTTCCCAACTTGGAGCTTTTCCTTCATAAAAACCGATCCACGCATGTATTGATCAGCCCCGCCGTGTCCCAAATAAATGAAGAGTTTCTTTTTGAGCAATTCCTGGATGAGGTATGCCTCTGATGGTCTTTGACCACACAAGCCGTCTGAAAATGGCAAAGCTTCTAAAAGAGGCTCGAACGTGCTCTGTGTCCTTTTGAGGTCATTGGCCGGATTGACAACATAAAACGCACTAGGGCACTCATTAGAAAAGAGCGACATATCCCTTTTTCGTGACTTCAAGGACTTCACAATGCTAGCGATGCTAGGCATACGAGAGACGGATGTGTTCTTGAAGATGCTCATGGATTCCCATGGTACTTTCATGCAATTGTGGCCGGTGATTAAAACAAGATGTTCAACATCAGAATAAGTTCTTTCCGCCGGTAAAACCTTTTTGACCTTCTGTAAAATTCCTCTAGTGGACATAACAGGCTGTAAATCAGGATATTTCAATTTCAAATGCGATAAAGTCACAGATATGAGATCTGAAAGAATAACTTGAGAGTGTTCATCAGTGGCGGAAAAATTTGAATTGTAGAATAGGTCGGTGAATGTTTTCTCCAAAACTATTTCTCCATCAACCAAACCAAAGACTTCATTCCACACGGCTGAAATAGTTTCGATGAAGCGTTGCTTGGAAACTTCGTTTTGGCTTTCGCCTGTTTTGGTAAAAAGGGTTTCGAAACAACCTATCGTCTCAATATCAATATAATCAATGATTTTCTTTAGTCTGAAATCCAACTCAAATCTACCTCTCCACCATGATTGTCTGTCTTCTCTAGTTTTGACCTTAGAAGTGACATGAGACTTTGTAGAATTGTTGCTCTCAGATATGATATCCTCGAGCTCCAAAAATAGATCCTGAGCTGTCATTTTGCCACCACTCCGTCTTCCCAAAGGAATCTTCAAGAATTCGTTGCGATTCGGGTTCTTGGAAAATCTGGATAATACCAAAGCATTACTCTCCTCGCAGATATCTAGTGAAAGCACAGACCATCTTGGGGGAAGAATCACTTGTAACTCTTGTATTGAAGACAAAGACAGCTCCAGTTCTCCATCATGTAGAGAATGAGTAAAAATCTCAGGAAGTAGGGTTGAATCACTCTGTGGTATAATAAACTTTTGACAATCGTATGGTAATTCCAAAAACTTATCTTTTCTGTCCACGATTCTCTCAAACAAAGTAGTTGTGCCTGTGTTTGTGCATTCTTCAGTCAAAGCGAGTGCTAAACAGGAGCGTTGTAAGAACAGAATCACGGTTTTTCCCATGTGCAAGGGAAAATATGTTTGATACTTCAGGAGCAAGCGGTCAATCAACTTTGCGTACTCTAATAATTTGGATTTCATGTTGCCCATCGAAGGTTTGTGATGCACTAGTTCACCGTTTCCGGGGAAGACCAGAATTTGTTGTTCATGGCTCGGGTCTGTCTCTCCAATATAAGAAAAATATTTTTCGATTTCCGTTTTGATGACAAGCATGAATTTACAAAGCATGATTGAAACATTATTTTCCAGCCTCAGGTCGAATATTTCTGCTTCATATTCATTTAACCCTTTGAGGTAAATGGAGTCAGCTAAAAACTCCATCATTCTATCATGCACTGACATTGATATCAAGGATTTAGACGACTCTAAAAGGTCTTTGAAGCCCTGGTCTGGTTGTTGTATGTTTCCAACCACTGACAAATGGGCAATTTGTTGAAAAATTTTATCAGTTGAATGAACTTTGTGACGAGAAATTGAAAGACCTGCTTCATACTGTATTCTCGCCTCTTCTGACTTCCCGAACATTTCCAAGAAAATGGACAAAATGAAAGTATATTTTATCATCAATTTTGATGAGAAGCACTTGCTCACTAAGCGTTTTAATTCACCCATGTAAAAGATACAATCTCTTGAAAGTCCGACGGATCTAGCTGATATGATGGCAACTTCATGGTATGGCAATAAACATGCACTGCTCTCGCAATTGTATTTTCTGGATGTGCTGAGCTCTTCAAGCCTTTTAGTGACGGATGAAAGGATTTTTATAGCCAATCTGGAATTTTTCAAAGCCTGGCGCGGTTCACCAAGAGAGAGATTTAACATAGATGTCAAATACAGAAATTCTGCGAGGTCTTTGAGCCTCAAGATGCGAGCATCATGTTCCGTGTCAGTTGCATCAGGACAAGATGTGTAAGTGGGTCTTGAATGAAAAAAATCTCTGAGTTGCTCAAATTTGCTTCGGGCTTTTTCATGATCACCAAATTCGATATAATATCTGAACTGCAAGAGCTTCCAACGAGCAACATCACACTCAGTTATGCTGAGGTCCCCATGCTTGCTGAGTTCAACCAATGACGAGCCCGTTAACTTAAGTAATGCGATGGCCTCTGTTTCGTCCAGTGTTTCTAAACAACACTCGACGAGAAAAAGATTGATTTTGAGATAATCGCTCCTCGACATCTTTTCGGACAAGTCGCTCAGTGTATTCTGTAGGATGCTTTTCATAAAGCTATAGAACCCTGCTCTCATACCCGTATTTATTATGTGACTGAGGTCAAGAAATGCTTCTTTTGTGACTTTGGATGACATGAGGTTCCAAGTGAGTAGAGCGTCTCTCATTTTGTCCCGTGCACGAGACTCATCTTCAGTCCATTTGAACGTTTGTGCTAGGACAAATGCATAATGAAGATAGTCGTTTGCTTCATCGCTTGGAGATATCTGGTCGACTTCGATGATTTCCGGTAGAATTGAGACTATCTCTTTCACTGTGTGCATTGGAATTTGCCCAACAGATATGCAATGTTTAATATTCTCCAGTAGATTGTTCAAACTGTCGAATCCGGCTTCTGCGGAAGCTCTGGAAAGGTAGATGGCGAATTTCGAAAGCTTAGTATGTTTGACCTGAGCTATTCTGCCCTTCACATTTTGGAACAACTCGTGGTCATTGATGAGAGACTGAGCTAGAAATTTGAGATCAGAGTCAGTATAGTCGACGGATTTATGTTCATAGAACCTTCGAGTGAGTCCGCGAGCTTCATCCTGGTAATTTTTTTCTCGCAAGAACATAATGGTGTAGTATAATCTGTTTCTATGACGGGAAGATTCCTTTTGATTCCAGTCTTTCAGTAAGTGATGCAAGTCGAGACTACCTGCTGACACAAGCAACTCGACGCTGGGGATGCTTTTCCCGTATTTAAAACACATCCTGCCAAACTTCGCAGCAGCTGCGTCATCTCCAGTGAGGAGAACCAATTTTGTGAGTGGATGTGTAATACTGGATGAGCAGGATTGAGAATGGATGGGGTCTGATATTGCAGCCTTGAACAAGTCAGTCATGTGGTTCAATACCGCAACGCTTGGGACGTTTTCTCTGTGGTCCTGCCAGCTCTTGAGAATTTTATGTAGCAAAACAAAACCTTTCTGGTTTTTTTGCAAACCAAGTACAAGATCAAAGAGGTCCTTTTTGTACTCGCCATAATTTTCGTGGCAATATTTTAGAATGTCTATGAGATCGGAGCGCGATGATGACGAGGGCGCCTCAGTGATGGCACGCAAGCACGCTCGAGCTTCGGAGGGGCAAGTGAAATTCTTCGGTGGGCAAGTGAAAGTCTTCGGTGGGCACTCAGTGGCAGCGGGATTTGATTTTCGTATTGCTTGGCCGTTCTCGAACAATTGCGAAGCATGATTGGAAGCGCTGTTCTCGGCAATGAACGGCACTTCGGCGAGAAGCTGGAAATGCTTGAGCCTGCTTTCAAACAAGACGGACAAGCTCTTCCACTCGGGAGTGGTCTTTTTCGAGGCTACAAAGCCAACGACCTTGGCGAAGCCTGCTATGAGCTTGACCGCATTTAAGTGGTACTTCCTCGTGCTGGCGGGAGGCATGCGAGCCAAACAGACGCTGAGATTGGAGTGTGAGCAAAAAACGGCAGCAACGTGTTGTAGAGCGTAGAAATCCATGTTCGGATCGCCATTTAAGATCAGGGGCACGTTGAGCGACAAGAGCTGTAGCACCGACTGTAGGGCAAAAAAGTGGAACGCCATTAGCGTGGCCGGCGGGAAGCCGTTGTCCGAGGAAAAGCCGTCGATGAGCGTCTTCCAGTGGACCGTTTTGAACTGCCTTTCGAGCCGCAAAACGCAATGCATCACACTCAATTCTTCGAGAGCATCGTTGTACCTGCGGTCTGCGTTCAACGCAATGATCACGTAGTGGTGTTTCTTCAACACGGCCGCCTGGGCGCTGCGCGAGCCGTCGCTGACGTACAAGCTCTTGAACGCCAACGAGAGCACTTCGTAGTTGGCCAAGTTTCGAGACACCACAAAGCTGTCCACGATGCGGTGGGCCTCATTTAAAGGCTGGGCGGCCTTCCAAGGCGCCATTTTGTTTGGGGAAAGCGCTCCGAGCGGCGATAGCTGGCGCGCCACGTACGCCGCGAGCTGCTCTGCCAAAGCCGGGCTGCGAGACGCCGCTTCAGAAGTGTGGGAAACGTCCATGCTGGGCTAACAGCTGTGGTGGCACGCTCTGGCGTATACAAACAAACTGCATGTATATGATCTGATGCACGGGTGTGCGACACGTAATGAAGAGAAGAAGGGAAGAGAGGAAGAGAGGAAGAAGAAAAGGGGAGGGGATGACAGATAGATTGAAAGCAAATGCAAATGCAAATGCAAATGCAGAAACAGAAAAACAAAAAGGACGAAGAAGAAACAAAGAACGAGCAAAGAAGACACGCTGCCAGCCGCAACCACTCTTCACCAACGCGGGTCACGTGCGCACATCACCACGGCCGATAGAGCCCAGCCAGCTCCACCAGCGTCCTCAGCCCACACGATGCTAGCGACGTTGCCGCGCTGCAAGCCGCATGCGGTCTTCACAAAGACCGACGCCTTCACGGCGGCCATGGCCCGCGTCAGCGCCCAGGCCATGATCTTGACCGCCGGCGCCGCCCACACCGCTCCAAAGCACAGTCTCCACGGCATGACCTTGTCTTCCGTGTGCTCGTTGGCCGTGGCGCCCCAGCCATTGTTGCTGTTCAACTTGCATCTACCGAGCTACACGTCGCAGGCGCTCCACGACGACCACGGCTACATGGCGCTCCACGTGATGCCGCCCACACAGACGTCGGTGATGCTAGGGCGCAAGTTTGCCGGTGGCGTCAAGCGGGACCCGGCGCACTTTTCGCCGTCCTCAGACGACGGCGAGGCCTTCCACGAGATGACCACGCCGTTCTCGGGCCTCGATCTGCTGTATGCCATGCACCGCGTGTCCAGCGCCGTGTCGGTGCCGGTGCTTTCGGAGGCCGAGCTGGTGTTCATTTGCAAGCGCCACAAGGTCTTTCCCGTCATGAACCACGAGCTCTGGGTGGTGGCCGTGGAGGACGTGTTCACTGTGAACGACTCGTTCAAAGAGGCGCCCACGGGTGGCCTTTTGTACTTCCAGCGGGGCTTCCACGCCATAGGGCCGCTGCTCCAGGAATAGCCCAAGGTCCTCAGAAACTCCTCACAGTCCTAGAACTCCAATCCCAAGGTCCTCGAACTCGAAGTCCAGGCCCTTTAATTAATGCACGATCCCAATGCGTAATGCGTATGTATGCGTAATCCTATGTAGCTATTCGCCGACGCTGCCGAGCAAGCCGTTGAGCTCTTCGTTCAAGCTATCTATGGCCTCCGACAAGCGCGGGATGACAAACTCAAACCGCTCGTTGACCTTTTTCACGCGCCGCTGGATCTTTCCCAAGAGGACCTTCTTCAACACCCGCAACTCGCCGTTGAGCCGCGCAATCTCGTCCTTCCGGGTCTGGAGCTTGCTCTTCAATTTCTTTTGCTTGGCCTCCATCATCAGGCGGTCTCCTTCGACTCCGCGCACGTCGGCCTTGAGCTTGCTGGTGTTGCTTTCGTATTCCTCGATATAGGACTCCAAGTCGGCAATCTGCTTCTTGAGCACGCTCTCTTCGTTCAGGTAGTCTTCGTCAAAGTTATTCTCTCCATCCTCGAGCTCTTGTATCTGGCTCTCGATCTCCTTTATCTCGTTCTCGAGCTGCGTGACCGAGTTCTGCAAGCCCTTGAGCTTGCCGCCAGCGCGGCTCGCGTTGGCCTGTTTGCTTCCGAACTTGTCGATTTTCGACTTCAATATCTCGATTTGTTTCTTCAAGTCCGCAACCTTTTTATTCTCGTCTTTCTTCACCCGCTTGAGACTTGTTTTCAAATCAGCCATGTTCCTCGCTGCGTAGATCAAACTCGACTGGAGAAGGGCGATGGGGTCGAAAATTAAATCGTGGTTGGCTTCGGTGTCAGACAACTTTGTCATGACAAACTGCTGACCGATCAAAACTGCATTCTGGTGAAACGAAATATCAAATTTGGTGCCGGGGAAAAGGCAGCTAACGCTAATGTACGACTTGCGGTCGTCTGTCTCCTTGTTTTCGAGAACAAACTTGTCGACGTAGCTCCATTCAACACCATTGATGTACGTTTTGAATGACTCTGCAAAAACGTCAAAGTCATTGAGTATCAAGAAAGTCACCTTAGACTCCTCAACACTGGTCAAAGCCAATTCCACCTTTGCAGTTTCGGTAAGTGCCTCAACTGCTTTGTAAGGAAGTCTTTCCTTTGTTGCTGCTCCGGAAAAATATTCGGGGCTAGCAAACAAAACCTTCATAGCTGCAAGCCACGACCACAATGGCTGGACAGAAATTGTGAAGAACTTATCGAACGATGTTGTGGATGGTATTACCGAACTATTGGACCGCTTTCTATCGATAATGGTCTTGCTTTGATAAGCTTTAGGTCCTGAATAAGCGTTTTTGCTGATGCATGGCGACATGCAAAAAATCTTGAAATTCTCAGCTGGTACAGCTCTCGATGATGCGCCACTAGGCTCCAAAAAGGCGCTTTCAGCGATTTCTGGCTCGATCTGAAGCTCGTTGGATTCGATCATCTGCTTGGGTTGAGACAGAGAAGGCTCTAAATGGATGACGGTGACAGAGTCTGAAGACTGAGAGTCTTTAGAGGTCGGACCCTTTGGGTAGTTTTTCAAACCACTGTAGGGTATGTCGGGTGCAAATGAAGCCAAGTGGTCGAGGTTCTTCGAGTAATCTTTGAAAATGAAGATCTTCTTGAGAAATGGGGAAACAGTCAAACTAATGACATGGATGCATAGAACGAGGTACGCGAAATTGACTATGATGGTCAATTCGTCATAAATGAACGAAAACGTTTCGATGGACTGTTGACCGAACTTGAGGTTGTTCTCAAGGAAGCGAGCGGTCCATTGATGCCAAATTCTGGATCTTGATACCAGGTTCAAGCCCTGAAGGCTGTAGAAATTTTTCTTGGTTGCCAAGTAGTTGTATGATGAAAGTAAGGGAGACCTAATGAAGAACGCTTTTGAGAATTGGTCGGCGCTGAGGTTGAAATTGAGCGAGCCGGTGAGAAGCAAGTTGCGGGAGTACTTGGACAAGTCGGAGAAAAGCGCTCTGGCGTCCACGTCCAAAATCCAGTGGTCGATGAAGTTGTTGATGGCAATGACAAAGAAGAAGCCCAGAATCAAGTTCAAGTAGGACTTCGAGATGAACTTCGAGTCGGTGCACAGGGGCTGGCCGTGGGCAGAGTGGCTGTTTGCGGTGGTGGTCGTGGTGGTGGTGGTCATGACGCCCGGGTTGTTGGCATTGTTGGACACCACAGACACGTAGGTGGTGGAGCCGGTGGTGTAGGTGCCCACCATGCGGCTGGCGATGATGGAGTTGGCCAAGATGATCAAATAGCGCATCCAGGACTTGGGAAAGGTGTAGTGGCAGGCCAAGAGGATGAACGAGTTGATGGAGAAGAGCTGCAAGAACTCGCCAAGAAGCTTGGAGCGGTGGTGCGAGAGGCGGGACTTGAAGTCGGAGCTGACCTCGATGTTGACGGCGTCCGACACGCGGAGAAGGTGCCGGGCGATGAAGTTTCCGGCCACGGACTTGAACGAGCCCAGGAGAATGTAGAACGTGAGAAGGATGCAGCTGATGCCCTGCGGCAACGTCAACAAAAGGAAAATCATGGCCACCACGTCGCGGCCGGACTTGGGCTCCAACACGGGCGGCGTGGCGCTGCCGTACGGCGAGTAGGAATGGGCGTAGGGTGGCGGAATGGGCGACCTTAGCGGCTGGTTGGCAGCTCGGGCATTCGCTATGGCCTGGGCGCCGGCGCCGGTCAACGCGGCGGGGGGCGCGGGCATGGCACGGTGAACGCCATTCGGGTGGGGGCCGGGCATGGCCATGGGCAGGGATCGATCACTGGCCGGATTTGGTGGCGCCTTTGTTGGTCGCTGGGCCGTTACTGGTCACTGTGGGGACAGGGTCTGGGCCACGGGCAGCGTGAACGGCTTGGGAACGTGGAAAAATGGAAATGGGAGTGGGCGTGGGCGTGGGAGTGGAAGAGATGAGCCGTGGGCGGCGGCAACCAGGCAACGGCGAGCTGTGGGTGCTGGGTGCTGTGGATGGGGGCAGCGTGGTTCAGGCGAGAAGCGATTTTTTCGCTTGGAAAGTCTGCTACCGAACCGCGCGGTTGCAGCTGCCGGACCGTCGCAGGCGCCGCACACTCCACGTCACATCTTCCTTTCCTTCCTTCATCCTTCTCCTTCCGTTCCTCCTTCTTCTCCTTCGCTTCCTTTTCTGCCTCCTTCCATTCGTCCCCTGTTTCCTTCGCTTCCCGCCTCCTGCCATGCTGCGCCCCAAAGTGTTGATTCTCGGCGACTTGAACCGCGACTTGCCCGAGTACAAGCACTTCCTGACCAAATACGAGTGCATCGATTACACTGTGCCCCCGACCGTGGACGAGGTTGTCCACGACTTCCAGACGCGTTTCAGCGATATCCAGGCCATCTATGGCGCGTGGCTCGGCTTCGTTTTGTTGGGCGGCTTCAAGGACGCCCTCGTCAGTGCAGCTCCGGCCAGCTTGAAGGTGATCTCCATCTGCTCCGTGGGCCACGACCACTACGCCGGGCGCCAGATGCGGGACCGCAACATCGCGTTGACCAACGTGCCGTCGGACGGCGCCGCCGGGCCCGTGGCGGACCTTGTGCTCTACAACGCGTTGACGGCGTTCCGCCTCTTCAACATGGCCACGGCCGGCTTGCGCCCGCAAAACAACCACACCGTGTCTGTGCGCCGCGAGTTGGACTCGGGCGTGTTTGACCTGGCCGCCGGCAAGCCGATCCTCCTGCTGCCCGCCGGCTACTCGTTCGGCGAGCACATTGCCGGCCGTGGGTGCTTGAGTCCCCGCGGCCACCACGCGGTCATTGTGGGCTTTGGCAACATCGGCAGGACCATCGGCCAGCGCTTGAGCCTGGTGGGCATGAACATCCACTACGTCAAGCGCACGCCCTTGGCTGCTGCGGAGGCCGCCGCCCTCGGCTACGACGCCACGTACCACCACAACGTCGGCGAGACCGCCGCGTTCGCCGACTTGTTGGTGATTGCGTGCCCGTTGACGCCCGAAACAAGGCACATGGTGGACCGCCGGCTCATCGAGGGCTTTCAAAAGCCGTTCCGCATCATCAACATCGGCCGCGGTGCTGTCATCGACGAGCACGCGTTAGTGGACGGCTTGAAGACGGGCAAGGTCCTCTTTGCCGGCTTGGACGTTTTTGAGAACGAGCCCGCCGTACACCCCGACTTGTTCGGAAGACAAGATGTGGTGTTGACCCCGCACGTCGGTGCCTCTACGGTGGAGAACTTCGACTACACCGCGGTGTGCGCCATGAAGAACATCGAGGCCATCTTAAGCGGCGCGGAAGGCCTTTCTGTGGTCAACTGAGTCCCTCAGTAGGTGCAGCGGGGCTGTTTCTTCAATTGGCTTTTTCAATTGGCGCTTTATTTGGCGCTTCAATTGGCGCTTCTACGACTGGCTCCTAATTCTGCGGTCCACCGCTGCCGAGCGCGTCCGCCGCCCCAAACCACGCCTGCTCCGCACGGACCGTGCCACGGCCCACAAAAAATACATTCGTTTTCATGGCGTTCCGGTGCTCGTGCCGTGTAAGTACCTAAGAAAAACAGCTCCCGCAGCAGCGGCGGTTTCTTCTGGTGTCGCTGCCGAACACTCCGCCAGACCTCCTTCGTAGCGTGCACAACCCAGACGCTCAGCAAGTAATCTTCCACTATCAAAGCCTCAGCGCTCACCTACCCCTAAGTGATACGGCCGAATGGCATCCCTCTACATCGGCGTCTACAAGGCGCTCTATGACTACGATGCCGCCACCGCAGAGGAATTGACCATCAGAGCGGACGATTTGTTGTACCTCTTGCAGAAATCGGACATCGACGACTGGTGGACGGTCAAAAAGCGGGTTGTGCTGACCACCGGCGAGGACGTCGAGGAGCCCGTGGGCTTGATCCCGTCCAACTACATCGAAGACGCCCCTGTTGTCGAAAAGTGTGTGGCGCTCTACGACTACGACAAGCAGACCGACGAGGAGCTCTCCTTCAAAGAGGGCGATCGCTTCGACATCTATGACTTGAGTGATCCGGACTGGTTGTTGGCCGGCAACGGCGCCGTGTTTGGCTTTGTGCCCTCCAACTACATCCGCTACACGTCGCAGGAGGACGCCTCGGCGCCCGCTGGACTCGTGGCGCCCAGCACCACCGCGGCCATCGCCCAGTTTGCGCCTCCGCCCGTCCACAAGGACCGCCAGGTCCAGAGCCAGCCGGAGATCGACCTCGAGCCCGAGTCCGACGTGGAGCCTGAGCCTCCCGCACAGCCGGCACGTCCGGCTTCCCAGCCAGGATCCGCTCGCTCCTCCAGCTATGACAACACATACGCCGGCAGCCACCAGCGACAAGCTCCCGTGCCTGTGTCCGACGACGATGATGACGCTCCTCCCCCCATGCCGTCGAGGCCCACGGGAAACCTGCAGTTCGAGGCCCCAAGACCTGTGCAAGCCGCTGCGCCCGCTCGTGTCTCTCTGTACGAGGAGGAAGAACATGTGGCTGGCGAGGAACAGCACGGATTCGACGGTGACTTCTTTAGATGGTACATCGATGAGGTGGAGGGAAGAAAGAAGAGACCCGTGGTGTTGGCCATCGGTAACGGGCTCATTATTTTCAAGCCCAACTCCAACAACCCGAAGAAATTGAAGTTGAAGACGGCTTCGTCGCTCGAAAACAACTGGAGACTTCGAGACTTGACCAACTACAACCACGAGAAGAAGCATGTTTTCTTGGAGTTTAAGAACCCTGAGGCCTCAATTGAGTTGCACGCAGGCAGCAAAGACGTCGCTGAAGCCATTGTCGCTGTGTTGGGTGAGCTCAAAGGCGCCGAAGCGGCGAAAGGGCTCAAGGAGGTTGCCAGAGCCGCACTGACGAAAACTTCTGGCTCCAACAAGCGCGTCGCAAGAGTGCTTTATGACTTCAAGGCACAGGGCTCGGATGAGTTGCTGTGTAAAGAACATGACGAGTTGTTGATCATTGATCTGAGCAAGTCTAAAGACTGGACGCTCTGTGAACACCGATACAGCGGCCGACAGGGTGTAGTTCCTTCTTCCTACATCGAAATCATAGGAACCACAAATTTGGACAAGCTCACCGATGGCCCACTGAGAAGAAAATCTCAAAGAGCTTCCTCCTCCAAAGGTAAGGTCGTGGACCGGAAAGAAAGAAGGCTGTACCAGAGCCGCGACGACCGTGACAAAATCAGGGAGAGCGACAAGAAAAAGAGAGACACTGTTCCTTCCTCGGGCGATTCAAACTTGCCGAACATCCACAGAGTCAGAACGTGGATCGACAGTTCAGGAACTTTCAAGGTTGAGGCAGAATTCTTGGGGTGCATGGAGGGCAAGGTTCATTTGCATAAAACGAATGGCGTCAAGATTGCCGTGGCTGCTACCAAGATCTCCATTGAGGATTTGGAGTATGTCGAGAAGGTGACGGGAACGTCTCTCCAAGAATTCAAGGATGAGGTCGCGAAACAAATCGCAAAGAGAGAAAGGGCAAAAGCTAGCAAAGCTCAAGCAGCAAACTCTAGTTCCGCTCCTAAAGCATCAAAGGAGCCTGCTAGATCTGCAACGGCGGTTATCCAAGATGTGTCCGAGAACAAACCATTGCCTTCAAAGCTGGCCAACGCTATTCCTCCGCAGGGTGAACCAGACTATGATTGGTTTGAATTCTTCCTCTCATGTGGAGTGGATATTGGAAACTGTCAAAGATACTCTATTAACTTCAGCAAAGAGCAGATGGACGAAAGCATTCTTGAAGACATCACGCCTTCCTTGCTTCGTTCCTTGGGCTTAAGAGAGGGTGATATTTTGCGAGTCATGAAGTCTCTCGACAACAAATTTGGCAGAAAGAGAGCTCCAGCACCAGACTCTGCCGCATCTGGTGGTCTTTTCACTGAAAGCACTGGCGCTCTCAAGAACAACAGCACGACCGAATTGGCAAGAGTCACCGCAAGCGCTCTTCCAACTCCATCTCCACAAAAAGAGAAGCAAGCCTTTGTCGATGCTCAGGGTGATAAGAGTGAGGATGATGTCTGGGCCATTAAGCCTGCTGCACGTTCCAATGAAGACTTGCTGCAATCTGCTCCTCGCCCACAATACACTGGGTCCTTGCAAGATCTCCTTGATGTGAAGCCATTGGAGTCCAACAAGCCAGCTGTCACCAGCGCTCAAACAGTTCAAACAGCCGAGCCATCTGCGCCTGCTTTGACACCAGTGAAGACAGGCGAACTCATTAAGCCTAACCAACATTATGAAGTGTCGAAGGTTGGAAGTCACACCACTGGTAACTTGAAGCCTGTTCCAACCGGAGGCTTGATTCCTATGCAGCCCACGGGTTTTATACCTATCACAGCGCAACCAACTGGTTTCATTCCAATTCAAATGACAAGCGGACTCATGCCTCAGCCTACCTTTGGTATCATTCCGCTTCAAACGGGTATGACTACTTTCCAACCACAGAAAACTGGTCCAACGCCAGTTGCACCTCCTCCAACTTCTTTTGGACAGATGCCTATGCAACCAACAGCCTCCTTTGTTCCTCTTCAACCAGGCAACGTCACTGGTATGGCACCTTTGCCTCAAACCACGTTTGGCCAGAACAGCATGGGTGGAAATGCAACTGGCGGGTTCTCAGCGCCAATCAGAAGTCAAACCACCAGCGGCATGATGCAAAATTCGTTCGTGCCACAGTCTACATTTGGTAAGCAAATCACTGGAGGATTCATGCCGAACAATATCACTGGGGGAGCTCAAATGCCTCCGCAAACATCGTTTGGTAACCAAGCTACTGGTGGTATGATGCCGTCCACTACTTTTGGCAACCAGCCTACTGGTGGCATGATGCCTTCGACATCGTTTGGCAACCAAGCAACAGGCGGAATGATGCCTTCCACCCCATTCGGACAAGCCACGGGTGGCATGATGCCCGCACCCACTTTCGGTGCTCAATCTACCAACGGCATGATGCCTTATGGAGGCCAACAAACAGGAGGCATGGCTCCACAAACTTCGTTCGGAAACCAAGCTACTGGAAACATCTTTTCTCAGCCTTCCCAAGGCCAAGATCTAGGTGTCAATCAGCTCTCCAACATGTTCCAGAACACCTCGCTAGGCATGAACAATCAACAGCCACAATCGAATTATCAGCAATCATTTGGCCAACAAGGTTACGATAATCATTTCGGGCAGCAACCCACCTCCCAATTCTCTGCACCTCAACAACAGGCCGGTCAACAACCTTTCACATCGTTTGGTCAGCAACCTCAAACGTCGTTCGGTGAAACTTCGTTCGGTGGTTTCAACTCTCAGCCTTTGCAGTCGCAACCCACAGGTCTCGGTTTCGGCAATGCTCCAAACTTGCAAGCACAACCAACTGGCAGACGTGCCAACTTACTGGCTGCTACCGCTGACAATCCCTTTGGCTTCTAGAGCAATTCTCGGCATATGGTTTGTAGAACGAACCTGCTTGGGTTAGGGAAAAGATTGCGATAAAATAAAAGTAAAATTAGAATTTGACTGATAGTTTCATCATATCTCGTATGTTTCAGATTCGCGACAAGGGGGCCTTCTCCTTGATTTGCAGCCAGTCGAGCGACCGCATAAATAGTGAACGATGGACACGCCGAAGACCTTGATTTTTTTCAAAAAAAAAAAAAAAAAAAAAAAAAAAAAAATGT